>JACXGJ010003759.1:0-50942 GCA_016801105.1 Esox niger | reverse complement strand
ACTCACTGGCCTGTCTGACCCCACTCACTGGCCTGTCTGACCCCACTCACCTGTTTGACCCAACTCACTGGCCTGTCTGACCCCACTCACTGGTTGTCTGACCCCACTCACTGGCCTGTCTGACCCCACTCACTGACCTGTTTGACCCAACTCACTGGCCTGTCTGACCCCACTCACTGGTTGTCTGACCTCACTCACTGGCCTGTTTGAACCAAATAAATCAATACTTTGCTGATGCTGTTTCCTGCTTTGCTCTATCTGTTGCTGCTCATGTTGGTAGATGACAAATTGCTTCATTAATGTCTCAGGCGGACTACACCCACTCTATACCAATGGATGATCTATGAGGTCCAGAAAGGCGCCTGTGCACACTATAACATCCAGTTATTATTGATTGCTTCAGGGGTTTAGGCTGCAGATGCTAAATAGTCCACTTGGCTCATCACACTTTCCATATTTAAAGTAATTGTTGTTTAGAAATGTCTAATTCGTTTTAATATGATTTAATACGATAGTATTCCTTCCAACATTTGGTTATTACATAAGTACTACATAAGTTATAAAGCAGCTTATGTTTGTCAGAATGGTGTGGACGTACCCCGATAACAGAATGGTATGGCTATATAACTGTCATAAAAAATATGCTTGTGAGTTGACTTTTGATTGGCCCTCCCCAACTTCTCTGGAGAATGTTGTCATCCCGCTTACCATTTTTAAAAAAATCTGTTTGACATCTTCAAATTTTTTCATATTTTCTTTCTCATGAGCTTCATCCAATTATGATTACAGAATGAGTCAATTACTTTCTTAAAGGGCAGAATATGAACTTTTAAAGGAGGGATATGTACCGGTCAGTTACTTTAAAAAGTGTCATGGTTTCAATTGCTCAGTGTGGGTATCAAATAAACATCTGGAACCAGACCCTCTATGCTATATAGAGGAGCAAAGCACTGTGCAATCAAGGTTTCCCAGGATTTTGTTGATTCAGAGAGTATGCAATGCCCTACTGGGACATCTGCTATTCGCTCTGAAACAGACTATGGTCTGACTGGTTTCCCAGGAATGTGTTGAATGCCAGACTCACTGACTGGCTGGAAATGGTGGCAAATTGAGTCTGAGGCTGTCCCCACCCAAAATGTTGAATCACCACTCTTCTTTTACTGTATTTCAAATGATGAAGACAGGATACGACTGGACATGCCAGAGATGATATGGGTTTCTTCTCTTGCTCTGTAGTCACAAAGCAGATGGATGTGACAAAATCCCCTGATTTCTCCTCATGTGTTTACTTTCTTTTACTTTAGGTTTTCCCATCGGTGAGGAACCAAAACAACATAAAACTGTCCCAAACAACTCCTCCCAGAAAGGTCAGTCTCCTCTCCCTTCCTGGAAAGACACACCATTTCCCTTTACTGCTTTCCTAATGACTCAAATCTGTCCCTATCTACATTAGCAACTGGATAATCTCTAACCATTCAGTGGATTATCTGTAACAATTCAGTGGATTATCTCTGACCATTTACTGGATTATCTCTAACCATTCAGTTGGTTCTCTAACTATTCAATGGATTATCTCTAACCATGAAATGTATTATCTCTAACCATGTGCTGGACTATCTCTAATCCTTCAGTGGATTACCTCTAACCGTTCACCGGATTATCTCCAACTATTCACTGAACATTCAGTGTCAAAAGCACATTTAGATCACCTTGCCCATGTGTATTCAGGATCAGGCCCAACCCATTGGTTTCTGGGACCAATCAAATGGTTCTGTTTTTGTTATCCAGAAGTTGTGAGGGAAGTGGTCAGATCCAAACTCATTACATAGAAGAAACAGATGTCCTTGGGCGTGGTATTGATTTTGGTTGAAGCAATGCAGGCTAGAGAGTACATGGCGGTTTTAGTTTGTGCTATTTCTTATTTTTTGGGTGACTGTTTTTTTTTTCTGCTCTGTTTATATATCTAATTTATTAACAGAAAACACACAGTCATAAGATTTAGTATAGTTCTGTTATAGGTCTACATTTGTGTCCATTAAAAACAAAATACACTTACAATACACTAATGTGGGTACACTGCCCTCTATTGGTAGAAACAGCGATGACACACTATGTGGTAATGCTTTAACCAGAGTTGTGCTTCAAACACTCGCCCATATGATGGCAGTATTGGACAGTAGATTAACTTCAGTTTTGCAGTCTCTGTTCACAGCCACAAACAGCACAGCAAGCAGCACCTACCTGACCAACAGCATATTTTTTCACTGCATTTGTATCCTTTCTGTTTCCTTTTCTGGATTCATGCGAAGCTCTTTGTCATCTTGAAATGCATAAATAAATGCACAGTGAAGTATTCATCTGGATTTAACCTAGCCATGTCTGTCAGTGGCAATATCTTGGTGACTGATCAGTACACCTGGCACACATTCAGTTCACATAGTTGTAGGTTTTTTGTTGTTGCCGCCTGGGGTTGTGATGCCCCTCCATTTCTCATGCACCAGACATGTGGCAGCTTGGCTCTAAGACCCTGTAGGGAAACCTCAGAGGTGTTGTCAAGTGTTCCCAGTCTACTGTGGCATACAGGTGTCCTGGTTCCTTTGCCCCAGGGGACCGGGCCTTGTGTGTAGTGTGTTTCAGTGTCCCACCCACCCAATTACAGTAGATGAGTGTTGTATAGAGTGCGTGAGATGTGGAGTGCGAGCCAGGCTGTCTGCACAGGTGTTGAACAATAGCCCTTTCTCCTGTCTGGAGGACTGGACAGGTGTGAGGCTTGAGGTGCTCGCCAGCCTGCCCGAGGGGCCTCTCCCTGGGCAGACTGAAGAGGGGACCACTGTCTTCAGCCTGGATACTTATGGATGTTTGAATGACGTCGTCCTGACATTGACTGAGGCCTGTGTCCATTAACTGTCCACTCTTCATGGATTTTGAAGAGGACGTGAAACAGTTGGCATTCCTGTTAGCATTGGCTTACATTTCCCACTTTTGTCTTTCTTCTGAAAGCAGGAAGGCAGACTATTTGCCGTTGAAATGTTGAAGCGGTGGTTGGGCTAACATACCATACATACCTCAGTAATACTGTCACAAGACCTGCAGCATTCGGCTATTTTAGAAGCTACCATTAATAAACCTTTGACTTGGTGGATATTTTCGACTGATTCTTGCTTGTCAAGCTTGTCTTCATACTATGGAAATACGTGATAATCTGTGCATGCTTGTTTGTCAACCCAGTGCATGTTTTAGCCAGGAGCAATAGAATGATTTGTGTGGAGCTATTAAAACCAGAGCCGTGTGTGTGTGTGTGTGTGTGTGTGTGTGTGTAATGATGTATGATAATGTATTGTTTTCCCACACACTCCACGCCTAGCCCTCCCTAGGCATGTACGATACTCCATCCTGTTCATTGACCAAGCCTACGCTCATATATGGGCATCCCATCCTCGTGTGTTCCTGTGTCGGCTTCAGGTTCCGCTGGGTCCACTTCCTGTCTTCCTAGCCCCCACACTCCCTCTCTATTACTCAATGCAGAAGCAGACATGCAGGCGTGGTTTGAAAAAGGAGGAAGTGATGTGGTTCACGTTATCCTTTGATTGCCACTTTTGATGGTGATCAAAGGATATCTCTTATTAGGAACCATGACACGGCATTGCTCTGCTTGTTCTGTTCCTGTCCCTGTCCCAACTTGTTTTGTTCACATTTGACAGCATCCAAAAGCCCTCAATAATTGACCCTAACTGGACCTGCATGTCCTAGGCAGAGAGAGTTATTTCCCTCTGTGAGAGATTGGAATGGAATGAGGGTATATGAGCCGCGTGGTTACCTGGAAGCAGCAACATGTTACCTCAGCCACTCGGCTTCCTTGGAAAGGGAGGACGGGTCTGTTTTGATCTGGCAGGACATCTCTTCTCCACTCTCCCCAAACCCCTCCTATCCAGTCCTCCCGAGGCCTGAGAAACTGTTGCTCTTTGTTACCATCTCTTTTAGTTTGGCTGTTCACCCGGTCTCCCTCAATGCCAGGTGGCTTCTACAGATCCCATGCAGCAGAGCAGTCCTCTTTTCAAACGGCTGCCTATTTGTTCCTCTGCACAATAAAAGTTGTGCATTTTTTCACCCATTTTGTTGTATCTTTTTGTAGTTATGACAGTGTCTCACTGCAGCAGGTCCCAGTTGACCCGGGAGTATTGAATGTTGCTGTATGCTTCCTCCGAGGCAAGTCGTGCCTGCAAGGTCAAGCTGACAACCTCATACTCCTTCTCACCCCACCTCCCTGAGGGAGTCACTAGAACATGATGTGCCAGGCCACCTAAGATGGATATATATATATTTATTACATATATTTAGAGTATTTTTATGTTTCCTTTTATACATTCCTTGCCGTTTTAATTTTAAATCGTTTATTTTAATTTCTGTGATTTTTGTTGACGTAACGCTGCATTCTTTGTATGAAAGGTGCTACATACAGCTCTGGAAAAAATTAAGAGACCACTGCACCTTTTTCCCGCCTTTCCAAAATAGTTGAAAAGGAACATTTTGATTGAGGAACAGAAGCTTTCAATTTGCAGTGGTCTCGTAATTTTAACCCTTCTGTTCCTCACTCAAAACCTTACTTTTCAACTTTTTTGGAAAGTAAAGAAAAAGGTGGTCTCTTCATTTTTTCCGGTACTGTTAATAAAGGTTATTATTGTTATTATATAAGGGAGCAGTATATAAGGAATTGAGCACCATAAAAGAATTGAGTGCCATTTTGAATGTATACACCAGACTGGTCAGTGTGCTTCTAAGTGTCAAATGGCTGCTCTGTAACCTTGCAGACAGTGACCTCTCCCTGTACTTGACTGGTACATGCCTTGTTGAGGATAGTATGTCCTGCCTCCTGCATGAATTGCTGTAATGTAGTTTATTGTGGGTTTATAGGGTCAGACACCACAGCACAGCAACTGGTCATTCAGAGACCCTGTGCCCTACTCTACTAGACAGTAGAGTACAGCTAGTGGACAGTCTTGGATTCACATCGCAGTTTTCTCACAAAGATGATTTACAGTTCATTGAGGTGATGATGCCTGCAGATAGTAAGCAATGCACAACTACATAATGTATTTATAGCTCAAAGACACGTTTTTGGAGAAGTCACTGACATTGCCTTGGAAGTGGGTATGAAGAGTGTTTGCTACATGTAGGCCAGCTGCATAATTTACCGGCCCTCTGACCCAAATAGTACCTTATTTCTTATCTAGTGCACTACCTTTCACATGTACAGCACACAGTGACGGGAATAGGGTGCCATTTTAGACATACTTCTACTGAATTATTAATCAGGGATATCGATGTGCCTCTTGTCTCTGGTCTGCGCCTCGCATCCCTTCTCAGTACAACTAGGTCACAGCAGATCAGGTTCCCAGAAGTGCCCAGAACTGTTTGTGTCTCAGAGAATTATATCATGCCAACGCCAGGGTTTATGATTTAGTTAATGAGTGTCTGGTTTGGGAGGGTGCATGTTTAACACCTCCCTATGTTACCTTGATATTTTGTCAGCCATCCGGCCCTTGTCGTCTAGCAATGTTCAGACTCCAGGAAGTCTTTAGGTAAAGGCTTTCAGAATGACACGTTTTGCAGAGTTGAATGAAACAGTCTGTTTGTCGGCTATACCTCGGCATGTATTTAGGCTGCATCCACTCCTGTAGACCCTGTACCTCCCTGTCTGTCTGGGTCCCAGACCTGGAGTCATCTTCGGCGTGGGAGTCGTCTGGGGAATGCCTTCCAGTTAACCACTCAGTTCCTAGCTGAGACAGGCCGGAGCTGGCAGCCAAGTGGAGCGTACCAAGCAGTCAGAGCCTGTGTCCCTAATGACAGCCTATTGCTCCCTATGTACTGCATTACTTTTGACGTTGTGCACTGAATAGGGCATAGGGTGGCATTTGTAACTTACACAGGAACTTGACGTGGTTCTGGATGGAAATATTTGTCCGACCAACCGCGTGCCTGGGATTCCTGCAGGAGCTGTTTTTCCTGTTGCCCTTTGATTCTGTTTTTCAGCTCGGCCCATCAGACTAAAACCAACCGTTAGATCCTACAAAACCAGACTCAAGCTTGAGAAATTCTTTTGCAGTCCATAAATACCTTATTTTTATTTGCATTGCCCATTGGCGGGCGGCAACCTTCCAGTTGTGTACAAATGTGTTTAAAGTTCATTCGGGGTCGAAGCTGGGTGGTGCATAGCGTTCCATTGGTGGCTGGGAATACAAGAAGTTATTCATTCAAGTTTTGAAGATTTCACAGTGCAGGCATGCAGGCCTGGTGTTGGTGGTTGATTTGAGGTTACTATGTCTGGGTCCCAAATAACAGTACAGTTTTAGTGGACTCGTTTTGACCAGGTCAGCGCTAAACCAACCAGGAACACCAGCCCTGCACGCATGCACTATGAAATCTTCGAAACTTGAATGAATAGCTTCTTGTACGCCAAGTGGGGTTTAACCCACCATCAGGAAAACACATCCTCTGTTCCTGCATTCTGAGTTACATCCCTATCTGGTGAGCTAATGCATGTCCGTAGTGCAGGAATATTTAAACTTGCCAAAATGTCCAAGAACTAAGAGGAGGTTGACTTGGGCTGCTTCTAAGTCAGAAAGCCTGTCATATACTACTGAGTGTTCTAGGAAATTCAGTGTGTCTATGCATTGATGGGCTAGTTTATTACCTGCTTGGCACAGGGGTTGGACTTGAAACAAACTAGTGCCCACATTGTTTGGGCCTTGCAGAAACACAGTGGAACTATAGACTCTGTTCTCCTCTCTACCTGTTAAAGGGGAAGTTCCCAAAATGTTGTAAGTTCATTCCCAT
Organism: Esox niger; assembly: GCA_016801105.1. Lineage (NCBI taxonomy): Eukaryota > Metazoa > Chordata > Actinopteri > Esociformes > Esocidae > Esox > Esox niger. The sequence continues at coordinate 44,108 of JACXGJ010003759.1, read as the reverse complement.
TGTTTTTCTGAAACATTGACATGAGAAATATCTAACCCTGTTTCCAAAATAGTTGGGACGTTGCATAAAATGCAAATACAGACAGAATGCAATGATGTGCAAATCGTTTATCCCTATATTTCATAGCAAATTGTACAAATACAGCATATCAAATGTTGAAAATGAGAATGTTTATTGTTTTTGCAAAAATACATGCCCATTTTGAATTTTATGACAGCAACATGTTTCAAAAGAGTTGGGACAGGGGCATGTTTTTTTCTGTTTTGTATCATCTCTTCTTTTAACAATACTCTGAAAGGGTTTGGGAACTGAGGAGACCAATTGCTGTAGTTTTGAAAGTGCAATGGATTTGCATTTTTACTTGATATAGGATTTCAGCTGCTTTGGGTTCTCCTTTATCGTATTTTTCATTTCATAATGGCCCAAATTTTTTCAATGGGTGACAGGTCTGGATTGCAGACAGGCCAGTTTAGCACCCAGGCTCTTTTACTATAGAACAATGCTGCAGAAATACATGCAGAATGTCTATGGCATTATCTAGCTGGAATAAACAAGGTCTTCCCTGAAAATTACGTTGTCTGGATGTCAGCATATGTTGCTCCAAAACCTGTATATATTGCTTAGCATTAATGGTGTCTTCACAGGTGCAAGTAACCCATGCCATGTGCATTAATGCATCCCCATACCATCCCTGATGCTGTTTATTTAACTGTGTGCTGATAAGGAGCCAGATGGTCCCTCTCCTTTTTAGTCACGCCGTCCATGATTCCCAAATTATTAACATTTTGATTTGTCAAACCACAGGACAGTTTTTCACTTAACGTTAGTCCATCTTAAATGAGTTTGTGTCCAGAGAAGGTGGTGGCTCTGGATAGTGTTTATATCTGGTTCCTTTATTGCATTGTAGAGTTTTAACTTGTATTTGTGGATTCAGTGACATACTGGGTTCACAGGCAGTGGTTTTAGAATTTTATCTAAGCCCATGCAGTGATTTCCACTTAAAGCAGTGCCGCCTGAGGGCCCGACGAGCACAGCCATCCAATATTGTTTTTTGGCCTTGTCGCTTGCGTACAGAGATTTCTCTGGATTCACTGAATCTTTTAATGATATTATGCATCATACATGGTGAGATCCCAAAGGTTTTTGCAGTTTTACGTTGAGAAACATTATTCTTAAATTATTGCACTATTTGTCTGCGCAGTCTTTAACTGAGTGGTGAACCATTCTGCATCCTCACTTCTGACAGACCCATCCTCTCTGGAATGATCTTTTCACACCCAATCATCTTACTTACCTGTTGCCAATTGACCTAATTGTTTGTGAGATGTACCACCAGGTTTAGTTTTTTAGCATTACACAACTTTTCCAGTCTTTTGTTGCGTCTGTCCCAACTTTTTTGAAATTACTGGTATTACTGGCATCACATTTAAAGTGGGCATTTACTTTTCAAGAAACAACAGAATATCTCAGATTCAACACTTGATATTTATTTCTACTGAATATAGGGTTTAAATGATTTACACATCATTACATTCTGTTTTCATTTACATTTTACACAGTCCCAACTTTTTTGGAAACAGTGTGGTCTAATAAAAAGGTTGGACCCCTAGTTAGGGGTATTAATCACAAGCACAGACAGAGTGTAAGGCTACGTAAAAAATGGCAACCTTCCCCTTTAAGACCAGGTTTTGTCTCTGGCCAATTCACAAGTTCACACGGCTGTTGCTTGCTACTGTGGCATTAGATAGGGGTGGACCTCTGAGTGGTTCTGTTTCCTGTCTGATAAGACCAGGTTTCAGCTAAGCAAATACAGCTGGGGGACACCAACTCACTGCATGGCTATTGTGTGTGTGTGTGTGTGTGTGTGTGTGTGTGTGTGTGTGTGTGTGTGTGCGCATGAGTGTGTAAGCAAAGGTGTGTCTTTATGAACATGCATGAATTAACTCTGATTGCACTTTATTCAGTTTGACAATTCTGGATAAAAACTCTTGAAATAGGTTTTAATTTACATATTGTGGAGGCGGAGGCTGTCCGTGCCAGTGAACCATGGCTAGAAATAGAATCACATTCCTGTTTGAGCTCAGTGCCATTAAAATAAGGACAACTTGCTTCTTTGCATGAATGGCATCAGGTTTTGTGTTTCTGCACAGATTGTTTGGCAGGCTGGCTCTGTTGCAGGCTGGCTCTGTTGCAGGCTGGTTCTGTGGCTGGCTGGCACTGTTGCTGGCTGGTTCTGTGGCTGGCTGGCACTGTTGCTGGCTGGCTCTGTGGCTGGCTGTCTCTGTTGCTGGCGGTCTTGGTGGCTGGCAGGCTCTGTGGATAGTGTAGAGTACTGGAGGGGTCCTTGGCAGCTCATCTGAGGGGACCAGACAAGGCTTTTAAGCTTGTTTATGTCATACTTCATTAGCATTGGAATGCTAATATTAGCAGCCGGCCTGTTATGCTGTCTTACAAGCCACACACACACATACACATACTGTATATATTATGCACACACACACACACACACACACACACACGCACACACACATTAATATACTGCACACACAAATATTTGACATTCTTTTTTCTAAACCCTAACCTGAATTATAGCCTGTCTGGTCTTACTGCAGCTGGTGTGGTGCCTTGATATGCCTAAACCAGGTGAAAGTTTCATGTGCTGCATTGGCTCAGGCTGTAGGAGCTTGGACTATGGGAATGTGCCCATCTATTAAAGCATGTTGTGTGACCTGAGGTGCCTCGCCCTGGACTGAAATGAAACCAGGTTCTCTGCAACACTCCCCTGGGGGGATGCGAACACAGCCGATTGCACCCCATTTACTATGGTAGGTATTCAGTTGGTGCTGACTCTTTGTAACAAGATCAAATAGATGCTGAGAGATGCTGCTAAAAGGTGTGTTTGTTGTTTGTCTGGTCAGTGGACCATGTGGACTAAGTGGAACAAGTGGACTAAGTGGAACAAATGGAACAAGTGGACCATGCTGTATGTGATGGTTTTAGTGAATCTGTCTCTCAGCCTTTTGCCACGTGAAGGGAGGAATGATGTGAAAGAGACCGATACCCTTTTTGTAGACCAATTCCTACCAGTCAAAAGAAAAATGTGTAACTTCCCCCAAATCTCTTTGTCTGAGGCACTGCATGCTTAGATGTAACCCTTCCTATAATCTAGTGCATATTAAGGGTGTAGGTAATTGTCATTTCTCTGTCACTCTCTCTTTCTTGTAACATGAAAAGGAATACAGGCCCGGTTAAGTTTAAAGAGTTTCGTTTTCATTTCGATCTAGTTCTGCATCCATTTCCAAGAACTGGGAGAACAAGCACTTGGGCATGACCCCTGTAAAAGATTAACATAACAAGGGACAGATCTGAAAATCCTCTTCATATACATAAGTTATCGCACAATTCCTCTAGATTCCCACAGCATGATTTTAGGTGATTGTCAGATTGAAGTGCCTAATCATTTCATGCAGATATCAAGATCCTATCTAAAACCACAGAATGGGATTGTTAGGAACGTATTCAACAGCGTATTCAACAGCCCTGCATGTCAGTTGATGTCAGGGAGTTTCCTATATGTTGACTGTACATCGTCCATGTGAGCCTCTTGTCCGTCCCTGCACTGACAGATCTCTGTGCACGTTAGGTGCAGTTGCTGCGGCGTGAACAGGATAGACATGTGTGTTTGTCTGAAGGTATGTACGTGCTGTAATCAGGACTAGGGCTGAGGAATGGTGCAGGACTGCAGGGTGTGGGTGACTTCCAGGAAGAGACAAGTCATGCTGGCCAGCTATGATGACCACCATTTAAAACGGGGAGAAAGAGGGAGGAGGGAGTGGGGAGGGAGAAGGTGTATCCATCCTCAGCTCTGAAGTCCATTCTGACCCCTCCAACCTTGGGCGTTGGGAGGATCCATAGACCAAGGAGTGAGAGGAGGTCAGGGCATTCCGGAAAGTGAACTCACCTCAATCCACCTCCTCCCCCACCTCCTCTCGCTCCCTCTCTCCTTACTTCTCTCTTCTGTTAGGCTTGGTGCAGAACACTTCCCACTCAGTGGCATAATATTTGATGGTCTACCGCCAATGGTGTTTTAAATTCCTCATGGATCCTTTGCATGCTGCTTGATTACATTCTTTAGGATCAGTTAGGCTGGTTATGCCTGGTGGCGTTCAGGTAGTGGTGTTAAGTGACAAATCATGTTTTAGCCTGACCACCAGAGAGCCAGTTTGACCTGCGATTCAGTGTTTGTCTGTACACCCTCCCACCCTCTCAGATATCGTGTTGATACATATTTAATTTATCTCTTCAACAAGGTTATGCAACCCTAAATTCCTCTGTTTGAAAACTGAATACCCCCTTACAATAACTGGTTGTGCCAGCTTTAGCTGAAATTACTGCAACCAAATGCTTCCTGGAGTTTTCTCACAGATTGCTGTGAAGGAATATTGGTCCACTCTTTCATGCAGAACCACTTTAACTCAGTGACATTTGTGGAGTTTTGAAACTACAAGTTTGAAACTACAAGTTTCAAATCCTGCAACAATGTCAGTTGATTTAATGCCTGGACATTGACCCCCTGAAGAAATTTTTACATGCTGTGTATTTCGTCTCTCAGGTTACTTTGGTATATTTCTTAATAATCAGATACAAAAATTGAGAAACTATGAAAGTAATTACTTTCACATCACTGTATATGCCTATCATGATATGAGAGACAAGAAGCTCTGGGAGTAGTTACCAAATATTTACAAGTTATTTTCCCAATTATTTTTCCTTTCATATGCTTAAAACCTAAGACATTAGGGAATCCTGAACCTAAGCCTATTAAAACAGGTTCGTTCAACAGCCAAACTTTAAGTCCTTAATAGCTTGACAATTTAATGATATCACGCTTCTGACCATAATATATTGTTGTTGATAGAGTTGCTCACTAAAATGATTAAAGCCCCTTGTATAATGATAAGGAAGTCTGCGGCATGTATACAAATCAACCCCTGGATAAACGTGACCAGTCAGATGGTTCCAGAATGTTTATTGACTGCTCCATTTGTGAGCAGTAACAGTGAATGCATCTACTCCCCTTCTCTTTGTATCAGGTCTTTGTCCAGCTACTATGAAGCAACCATGTAAAGACATGCACTTTAAAAATGATCCACCATTTTAGATGTCCCCAATAGTTTGTGACTTGACGATGTTTGACATGTCCATGCTAAGACATAAAACAGTTTACAGGAGGCCCTGTATTAGTGGTCATGCTATCTGTATATACATATTAAAGCCATATAATTACTAACCATGACGTGGACTGTAAACACCTGAATGCATATGTGTACACACACACACACACACACACACACACACACACACACACACACACACAGATTTTAACACTCCAGTACTCTTGAGTTGGACAGTTGTTTTAGTTTTTACAAGCATGTTGTTGTATCTTTTTGAACCAAGTTTTTCTTGCACACTGACTTTGCATGAAAGCACTTTGTGTTTTTTTTTGCAAACTATTAGACGAGTGTCACACAGGTGCAGCACTTAATCTGTGGCCGGGGATTTGTCTTGGTTATGCTTTGTATTGACAGAGTCGTGCTAAAATGGATCTGTGTCACTCTCCTTGCACATGTCCTTTAAATGTATTATTTCACTCTCCGTACAAAGGAACCCTGCTTCCTGGTTTTACTTACTTTACAGATGTATATTTTCTTGCTCCCTTTCCCAGTATCGCCATATATAGAAGGCCATGTTCTTCTGTGTAGATTTACTGCTATATGTTTTGTTTTGCAGCTGTATGAGTTATGGCACCGTTTAAACCATATATAGCCATGTTCACAGACCCCCGATAACAGACCCTTGAGAGCTTCAACATCCATGTTATCTAATGCATAAAAGCTAAGTGACTGAGAACGTGCACGTGTGTTTGTGTGTGTGTGCGTGCGCTAAAGATCCTCAAAGAGTTTTCACCGGACCACATTTCACTGGATGTTCCCGGCTCAGCGTACCGGCAGTGCAGGAATCCCAAATGACACCCTGTTCCCTCAATGTCTGAAGCCCAGCTGGTCAGAACTAGTGCACTATTTAGGGAATGGGTTTTGGGTAGAGGGCAGTGTCATGCCCTTTCCCATCTGTTGCTCCCTTACAAACAGGGACAGTGTAGGACACCAACAAGCACCACACCTCGTCTGCTGATGTCATTTGCATCGGAAATGTCCGTCATTCTTAGTCAAATAGTGTAAGATAAAGGCTGTTTGGCAGACAGTTGCCAGCTGGCTAGTATTATTCCCTTGTCTGCGCCCAACAGAATTAGCGGTTAGTGACAACATTTGTCAGGGGTGGCCCGAATTGGTCACTGTGGAGAGGTGGGTGTTGGATAGGGCTGACTTTTCTCATGGCATTCCAGTGACACGTTTTGAGTGGTTAATCGGTGGTTTATGTAATAACCCTTTCATGTCATGGCATTCCAGTTTTTGGGCACAGTGGCACCCATGGAAATGCCGTTACATTCACCAGCAGGTTACATTAACTGCTTTACTAACGTTAAGCTGGGAAACGAATACAAAACCATTACATGAACTGGTGTTTTTCACATTTCCGTTTCTGTAGGTGTCATTCGGGTTGCAATTGGAACTGAATAATTAATGGAACAGAATAGTTAAGTGAATGGAATTATTAATAGAGTTCATATTTTAACTGCAATCGGAAAGACATGCATTAGAAAAAAGATCTAGCATGTTGTGATTCACCCATATCCACTAGTTCCAGTACTGGGAGTCCCTGATTACTGTAAAGAGAGGAAAGGTCAAATGACTTCAGCCAGTTACCTTGAAGGGAATGCACGCAGAGGTTGAACTTTGCACATGATGTACACCAGTGTTTTGTTATGAAATTGCACAGCGCGGCAGGAAGGAGAAGACACTCAGTCTGTTTGTGGAAATGACTCATTTAGAAAACCCTTCTACTGATTGTTATGGACACATTAGAAGGACCAGGCTAGTCTGCATAGGCCTCAGTTAACATTCAGGTGGCTCTGTCTGCCCTGCTGCCAATATCAACAATACTTCCTCATACACAAGAAATGAAAAGTTTTTTTTTTCAACTGCTCCACGCGATAGGATGTTGCTTTCATATTAATGTGTGTGAGGGGGATTCCTGGTAGCTTATTTCCAAAGGCTCTGAAGGATTTAAGCAAGTTCTTCTTAACTGAGGTATCATCCGGCCAGGCCTGTGTGCTGCGCAGTCGTGGGAGTTGTGCTCTGTTTTTCCTGAGAGGTGGACAAGAGGCAGGCAGCCAAGGTTGGGTCAAGGTCAGTGGGATCAGACCAGTTCTACCGTATATACTAAGGGCTGCTGTTTTGAGTGGCTGTATTACATGAAATGTGGGAAAGTACTTTCAGATGTCAGCAGCACTGCTGCAGGCAATATTGCAGCTAACACCTCTGCTCATCTATGAGTGAAATATGTTTGCTGCGTCTTGTTGCTATTACCTAATACTCTGAGATTCATGCAAAGCGGCCAAAACAAACATTTAGTTTGAATTAAATGATGACAAATATTTTACTCAATTCCATGGTAACCCCACCTTATCCAAATAAAAATCATTGTAGTAGCTTATACAGTATCACTTACAGAACAGGTTAAAAGCAAAACAATTCAATAGAAACCATAATACTTGAATTCCATCCCACCTGTATTTTACATTTGGATCACAGGATTTCGTAGAACAAATAATACGATGCCTATCCGATAAGTGACCTTTGGCAAAGGCCTTTAAGAACAAGATACCAGCAATCTCCAGGCTATTCTAACTTACGAAATGAAAGTGAGAGTTGTTGATTTGACAAATGTGTACTTGTAAAGGAATGAAAGTATATTTAACATAAGCAAAAGTGGCAGTAAAACAAATATTTGCCTACTGAAACCAACCGATTTCATGAACGACACAGGCTAGCATGAGGATATGCTTATCAACAGATCAATGTAAAGGAGGGTGTGAGTGCAATGTCAGGCAGTCCGGTTGATTCCACCGGAGGAGACACGTTTCTGCACAGCACCATATTACAGTCATTCTCAGTATTTTTCCCTTGCAGTCATTTGTGGTTCCATTAAAATTAAACAGGCCTTTTGGCCTTTGGTCTTGGTTCTAATAGCTTAAGAACCATAAAATAATGTACAGCCCTGAAATCTACAGTTAAGTCAGATTGTCAAATGCATGTTCAAGTGTCAGACGACACACTAAAGCTTAGATTCTTGGTAAAGGAATAATGATGCTTAGTGCCATAACAGACAGGGTTAATCATTTATTCATAAGCCATATCCCCAGTGTCACTTTCTTTCCTTTCTTCCTTTTTCTCTACTTCCCTCCCTCCCTCCCTCCCTCCTAGACAAGCAGTAGGTTGTCGTTTCCAGTAAATGCTGTCTATTATGCATTGTGCCAGTTAGCGAAGTATGCGGAATTATGTTAAGGTGAGTAGACTAAGCAACTGGAAGGAAAACATGAACATGAATGTCCCTCGCCCCAACTCACCCAGTTTGTGAGCTGTTGAATTGCTGGGCAGAGTATATATGAAACCCTGTCTAATTTGCGTTGCATTGTTCTAAGGTAAGCATTTGGGTTGGTCTAAATAGAGATTAAAAAGCCTCCAAATGACCTGCATAGTGTTGTGTGAGAGGCCTTCTCATTATGTTACCTCAAATTGAATGGACTGCATGCAACAGGTTCAGTATGCATGAGACCCCCGCCACTCCTCCATTCCTCCTCCCCTGTGTGTCTCTCTGTCTGTGTCTCTCTCTCCCTCTTTCTCTCTGTGTGTCTGTCTTTGTGTGTGCGCTTTTGTACGTACGTGTGTGTCTGTGTGTGTGTATGGCAGGTAAAAAGAGACTTTAATAAGCTATATATATATATATATATATGACCTAATGTGTGAAGTCCCTTTTCACCTGCCATAGTGTGTGTGTGTGTGTGTGTGTCTCTGTGTTTATATACTGTACATTTTTGCACCCATACGGAGGAGGCGGTCATTGATGCTACATCCGGTCATAGACACTGTGCCAAACAGACTGTCTCTCCCTAATGCTATTGAAATACATTTCTGTGGAGATGATCTCATTTGGCTACACATTTCCACAGTTGAGAAGTCCGATGACGATCCAATATGGACAAAAAGCATATTGAATGAAGATATAAAGTATATTGTGCTGCTAAGAGGAAAATGATGCACATCTCCATCAGTGTAGCGTGACCCCACCTGGCTCTAGCCTTTTGCATGTTTGCCTGTCCTATTGCCTGGCTCACAGATGTATTAAATGGAGAATAACTACACTTCAAAGCAAGCCTTAATCCATGGACTGTCTGTCTCCCAGCAGGGAGGGGTCTATGTACACTGGAAGACATGATGAACTGCCACTGTGTTTTACATCAAATCCTACATCAAAGACATGTAACTCACACAGCTTTGATTACTTGACTGACTGGCAGTCTGTTGTGTGGTGTGGGAAAGCCCATACACAGCACAGCTCTGAGCTCGTCACCAGACGAGAGTCAGAAACAGAGACAAGAGAACCTGTTTGTCTTTGCATGAATGCCCAGGTGGGAATGAGAGACAGAGGAAGGGGTGAGAAAAGTGAGCTTGTGTTATCTTGCATTTGACCCCGCTACCTGAGGGAGTAAACACAGATGAGCCATGTCTGAGACCTGTATGACTGTGACTCAGAGGTTAACAAGCCTTCTGTCTGGTGAAGTGGATTGAAGGTATGTGCAGTACTTGAAACCTCTTGTCCCCAACGACACCACATTCACTCTGTAGTGCACAACTTTCTACCCGGTCTCAAAGGAGAGTGCTTAAGATATGCAAGACCGTGTTAAATTCCACTTGTTTCCTGTTACTGCAGGACTGCCTTCTTGCTATGGGATAGTGGCTCAAATGGAGATATGGCATCCGTCAATTGGGCCCCTGTTGCATTGTGCCTTTGGTCTTGGCTGACTTCACATAGGAGTCCAACTCAGTTAGCGAGACGTCAGTTGTCAGTTGGAATCACAAATTGCACTGATTATCTATCAAAATCACCTTCTACGATCAATTCTAATCACTGCCTGATTCTCCTTCCTGTTACATTAGTTATCATTAGGTCTCATTCCTGAATTATCAGTAGCCCTCCTAAAATCTGTGTGGTGCTTTTCCACTAGACCAGGGTCTATCCTTCCTGCACGTCTGACTGGCTGCCTGTCATCTTGGACAGTTTGTCTCCCAGTCCCAGATAGCATCTGGCTGTCTGAGATTAGTACCCATGAAGGTGCAGTTAAACTTGTAAAGGAAAGCTACTGGCCCCTATTTTTGGTGCCGTCATTTAGCAAATCAGTCAGTCTGTCTGGCAGCATCAGTAAGTGTCTAGCTCCACTGATAACATGTCTGCATTGTCCCTCTGGGGCTCAAGTCGGCCCCGAGCTATGAAAGTCCATAGTAGTTTCTTTGTATCATTACTATTGTAGTAGCCGGCTTGAGGATTTTACAATGAGCCTAGGGGGTGAAGCCAGGCAGTTGATTAGTGAGCAGGATTGATAAAGAACCTGCTTATTCTCTTGACATATCAGTTAGGGCGTGATTCTCCCTAACTGACGGTTACGGACTGTGTAATGGTGGCTGGGTGAGATTCAGATGGACTGGTCCACGGAGCATCTCATGGTCCTCCAGTTAGCTGGTTGAGACTGAGCAGCTCACTGCTAAGTGAAGACTCTAGTCATACAATTGTCTTTCACTAATTAAGCCAGTGCGAAATGTGTGCTGTGTATTAAAATGTCTGAGGTACCACCTTTTAAGTGGTTTATTATTGTAGGGATGTCTTATGAGAAGCAGGTGTGCCACAATTGACATTGGAGTCATTTAACAGACTTTCTTATGCAGAGCTCCTTATTGTTGCAATTTAGAGTTATGTGCTTTGCTCAAAGGCATAGTGACTGTTTTTTCCAGGAGACATCGCAGGTTGCTCTTTGTTTGACCCCAGAAACGTCCTTTTTCTGGTATAGTGACAACCACCTGAGTAAACACCACATCTACACACATGAAACCAGAGCCTCAGTGTCCCCAGAGCAGAGCATGAACATGACAGTACTTCAATGGTGTAGTCTGGTCTAGTATATCATTGGAGGCCTTTAATCAGCATTACTAAACAGTTCTATACTTGGTCCGGAGTGGTGGTAGCAGGATGGTGTACTAGCACCAGACATTCCTGAAGACGGCCATTCCCAATCCCTGACCCTTGGGCTGCCTTTTCCTGAATCGGAGAGCAGAGCAGGGAGGTAACTCAGTTGGCTGGCTGTTTGTTTGTAAAGTGAGAATCTGTGAATTCCTTGACTAAGTCCCTCCAGCAACGCCAACCAGGGAGGCCCCACTGTGACGTTTTCCTGCCCAGGAGCAGAGAGTTATTTCAGGGCCAGACTATGCATCAAAGACACAGGGAGGGACTTCCTCAGTGAGTCAACCTCTGACTCACAAATGGCACCCTAAATGGCCACAGTGTATAGAGAGGTATAAAATACATAGTCACAGGGCTTCTGCCAAAAGTAGGGCACTAAATAAGGTTCCATTTGGGATGCACAAGGGTGTTTTCAGAGGACACCCAATTGGAATGGCTTGTGCCAAATGGACTAACTTGATTTGTTTATTCCTTCTGAAGCATAGCTTGGCTGTTGACAACAGCTTTCAGGTCGTGCCAAACCTCAGGGAAAGACCACCGGCAGCCCAGAGGTGTGTGTGTGTGGTCTGGCGGTGCTGGGCACCTGTGCTTCTTGACTAGCTACGTTAGGTGGACCATGTCCTTTGGTGGTCTTACCAGGTGTGGAGCTTCCAGTACATAACCCAATTACCCCCCCCGGTCTGGACCACCTGGAGAAACCCAGCTGTTGTGTGGCATACATAAGGATCTGGTTAGATGCAGTGCTCCATGCAGGGTGTACTTCCTACTTTATATACTATTAGTACTTTCCTAAAGGAGAGACAAGGCATGACTGCATGTGAAGCCTCTTTGGTTGGCTTCCCTTAGATTCTCCCTTTTGTGCTGCTACAGCATTAGCCTGATTCATGAGCCTTTGCCACAGGGTCACTTAGAGGTGAGACAAAATACATCCAAAAAACAATGTGGCTTTAAATGAACCCGCGTCATTGTGTTGACTAAACAAAAGCTGGTTGTGAGTGTAGCAGACAACAGCACACAGCCCACTGAGCCTCAAGTACCACCTCTTTACGCTCCAAGCCCCGGCTGCTAGCGTCACTCTGTGTCTAATGAAGGTCTTTATACACTGGACACTTAGTTAGCAGTCCCTGTCAGACCCAGCCATTAGATTACGACCGTCCTGTGTCCACTCCACCCTCGTCTTGCCAGTGTAGTGGTTTGGCTGCTGTCTGTTTATAACCCACGGTTCCCTAAAGAACACAGACATGACCATGAAAGCACTCCAGTGTCTACCCAAGCCAGGCACATAAAAGCACCAAGAAAAAGGCCAAGTCTAACAGGCTCGTTATGTGTTGAAGGTTAATTTGAGGTGGATGAGGAGGCATCTTTGGTTATTTCAAAGATTCAGTGAAAATCCTCAGGTCAAATGTAGGAAAGACTGTTGAGTCTGTTTTTGAGACTGTGGTCCAAGAAGTGTTTATTTGTCAAGGTCCTTTGTTTCTATTCCTATGCTTACCCCTGGTGGTTCTGATGCTTTATGTTCCCGTCTGTTTGGGTTAGTAATCACCTCTGCTGCTCACTACTCTTCCGCTCCGTTCTATTTTTAAAAGCGGAACATATTTAATCATTTATACTTCAGAGGCCCAAGGGAACTGAACTGGCTGTCTGGTTTGGAATACAGCTTCCTGTGAAGGGGAAGAGGAAAGGAGTGGGCTGCTAGGGTGATAAGAGAGATGGATGCTTCCGATGGCGGTTGCTCTATCCACTTTGTACTGGGCTGCACTGCGGCTAGCTACAGATGACTGGATTCAATTTCCGCTTCCTTCCTACTCCTTAAACCTCTCAGCCATTATAGAAGCGGAAACACAGATTGAGGACCTCAACATTGAGATTATGGTTGATACTGTATTTTAATTTGCTCAGGTTTATAGTTAGGTGTTTGGGGTAATAGTTGGATGAGAAGGAGCTGTGACAACGGTTCAACCCCATGCTGCAGCAATAAACGTGCACCAAACCACTGTACTACCCTAAGCCACGGAGAACAGGTAAATAGAAAATATATACATTGAACAAAATTATAAACGCAACACTTGTTTTTGCTCCCATTTATCATGAGCTGAACTCAAAGATCAAAGACTTCCTCTATGTACACTAAGGCCTATTTCTCTCAAATATTGTTCACAAATCTGTCTAAATCTGTGTTAGTAAACACTTCTCCTTTGACGAGAAAATCCATGCACCTCACAGTTGTGGCATATCAGGATGCTGATCAGACAGTATGAGTATTGCACAGGTGTGGCTTAGGCTGGCAACAATAAAAGGCCACTCGAAGGAGAAGAGCTCACTAACACAGATTCAGACAGATTTGTGAACAATATTTGAGAGAAATAGGCCTTTTGTGTATGTAGAGAAAGTCTTTGATCAGCTCAAGCTGAATGGGGGCAAAAACAAAAGTGTTGCGTTTATAATTTTGTTCAGTGTAGATAAAGTATATAGAAATAATAGTGTTATCCACAAAAGGACTGTAAAACCTATAATGTGTGTGTGTGTGTGTGTGTGTGTGTGTGCATTATATGTGTTTCCGAGGATAATGTTATTGTTCTTATAATGTGATCTATTTGTTGTTCCTGTACCTGACCTAGACAGCTGCTGACCTAGACTTCCAGACTCCTTCAAGTGCTGTCCTTTACTGTTTACCTTTGTTTTGACCCAGAAACCAGCTCTTTCTCAGTCAGTCCGGATGCACGGGTTCCAAAGGTCACAGAGAAACCCGGCAGACCTGTCGCACTCCTTGAACAGTCTCAGCACCCCAGGCAGTCTCTTTAATGCTAGAACCACTAGCCTCAAGCATTGTCTTCCCATGTTGTGGGTGAATTGATTGTGCAACTGCTTCCCTCCTGGCTCCTCTGTATCTGCTTATATGCATTAGCTTGTCTGTAGGTTGTTGGTTGAGTACATTGCAGATCAACGTCTCACTGGCCCTTTTGGGAAGTTACTGTAGAGGAAGGACAGTACGGTAACAGCTTAGTGCTGTGTTTGGCATTTTGTCAAAGCTCTGTTTCTGAAACACAGCCATCTTGGTTAATTCTCCAATGCACCCTGTTGTGCTGAAGAAGCTGGGACATATTTCATGACACTGTTGTACAGGGTTCTGTGGCCCTATTTGAAGGTACACATGTGGGTCTCATTTAAAGGGGCCATACTGTTAGGTCTGGAAATATTTGCACACTGACACCATTTTCATAATTTGGGTCCTGTATGCCACCACAATGGATTTTAAATCAAACAACCGAGATGCAATTGAAGTACAGACTTTCAGATTTAGTTCAAGGGGCTGAATGAAAATATTGAATGAAACATTTAGGAATTGCAACCACTTTCATACACAGTCCCATACACGGTCCCATAAAGAGTCCCAATACAGAGTCCCAATACAGAGTCCCAATACAGAGTCCCATACAGAGTCCCAATACAGAGTCCCAATACAGAGTCCCAATACAGAGTCCCAATACAGAGTCCCAATACAGAGTCCCAATACAGAGTCCCAATACACAGTCCCAATACACAGTCCCAATACACAGTCCCTATACACAGTCCCTATACACAGTCCCATACACAGTTATTTCAGGGGCTCAAATGTAATTGTACAAATTAACACAAAAATAAATAAAATGTTACTTTTTATTTCTTTGTCAAGAATCCTTTGCAGAAAATGACTGATTAAAGTCTGGAACGCATGGACATCACCAAATGCAGGGTTTCCTCCTTTGTGATACTTTGCAAGGCCTTTACTGCAGCTGTCTTCAGTTGTTGTTTGTTTGTGGGTCTTTCTGCCTTACGTTTTGTCTTCAGCAAATGAAATACATGCTTGATCAGGTTGAGATCAGGTGATTGACTCTGCACATGCAGAATATTCCACTAATTTGCCTTAAAAACTCCTGGGTTGCTTTTGCAGTATGTTTTGGGTCATTGTCAAGTGAAAAGCCGTCCAATCAACTTCACTGAATTTGGCTGATTCTGAGCAGACAACATATCCCTATACATTTCAGAATTCATCTAGCTGCTTCTGTCTTCGATCACATCATCAGTAATCACTAGTGATCCAGCCATTGAAAGCAATGCATGCCCATGCCATCACACTACCGACACCGTGTTTTTCAGATGATGTGGTATGCTTCAGATCATGACCCGTTTCAAGCCTTCTCCGTACTTTTTCTTCTCATCATTCTGGTTTAAGTTGATCTTAGTTTCATCTGTCCAAAAAATGCTGTTCCAGAACTGGGCTGACTTTTGTAGATGTTTTTTATTGTTAGGACATTAAGACGTCAGTTTACTGAAGCACACCCCTGTGCTGTACTGGGTTCCCTTTATGCCCTGGAGAAAAAGTTGACCCCCCCCCCTCGATTGTCATGTACAATTCTGATTAAACATTAATTGTGCGTTTTCCATGGTGTTGCACGATCACTAAGACTGAATTCAGTGTGTTTTCCCACAGGTGTGGAGACCAACATGTCATCCAAGATGCAGAGCTCCAATAACATCACCAGCGCCAGGCGGACTGTCCAGCAGCTGAGAATTGAGGCCAGTATTGAGAGGATTAAGGTGAGAATAGATGCCAGCATTAAGAGGATTAAGGTGTGAATTGAGGCCAGCATTTAGAAGATTAAGGTGTGACTAGAGGACAGTAGTAAGAGGATTAAGGTTATAATAGACCACAACATTGAGAGGATTAAGGTGTAAATTAAGGTGAGAATAGAAACCAGCATTGAAAGGATTATGATGAGAATAGAGGCCAGCACTGAGAGGATTAAGGTGAAAATACAGTCCAGCATTGGGAGAATTAAAGTGGGAATAAAGGCCAGCATTGGGAGGATTAAAGTGAGAATAGAGGCCAGCATTGAGAGGATTAAAGTGAGAATAGAGGCGAGCATTGAGAGGATTAAGGTGAAAATACAGGCCAACATCGAGAGGATTATGATGAGAATAGAGGCCAGCACTGAGAGGATTAAACTGAGAATAGAGGCCTACATTGAGAGGATTAAGGTGAAAATACAGGCCAACATCGAGAGGATTATGGTGAGAATAGAGACCAGCATTGAGAGGATTATGGTGAGAATAGAGACCAGCATTGAGAGGATTATGGTGAGAATAGAGACCAGCATTGAGAGGATTAGTGTGAGAATAGAGACCAGCATTGAGAGGTACATTTGTCAAACATAAGCAATAATTTCGCAGATATGTGTACACGGCATTCCATTTTCTATCCAGCGAGAACGGACCTCTTTGACCTTATATGTGCTCCCCCATGAACTATTGTTCCAAATATTCAATGTTTACTTAGCATCAACTAGAAGGAATTACAAATTAAGTGCTTCATACCGAGGAGTGTTTCCACTAAATGATTTGTTTTGGGAAGATTTAAGATTATCAGGCTTTATGAAGGATTTGTCCCTTTCTCAGGGACACCTGGCTTTCCTTAACTGTCACTGCTCTGCACCTATTGGCTGACGTGGCCTGCTGTGACTGTTTCCTTCAGGTATCCAAGGCCTCAGCAGACCTGATGCACTACTGTGGAGAACACGCTAAATACGATCCTCTACTCATGGGCATTCCAGCCTCTGAAAACCCCTTCAAAGACAAGAAGCCATGCGCTATATTATAGTAGTGAGAAAAATTTTAACAGATTTTTGCTTTTTTTGTATGTTCTTTTATAGAAAAATATATTATGCTAATACTGGTACACTATTTGCCTTAAGGCTAGCTCAGTCTCGCCCACCCTTCCCTAGGGCCCATAGGGTTCTTATCAAATGTAGTTCACTATAATAGGGAGCAGGTTGACATTTGAGACTCATAATACTCTCCAGTAAACATGTACTGTTTTGGTACAATCAAATGCATTGCTCGTTTCTCTTTGTTAGATAGAACTAAGAACAAGGAGCATCATAAGCCAAAATATTAATAATTTGTCACCTAGAAACACAAGTATAGTCAATTCAGTTCTAACTGCCAGGCTCCTCTGGATAGTAACTTGTGTTCTTTCCTATTGTTATCTCATATGCACTGGTGACCTGTGCACTCTGTCCTCTGAACTAAGGACCAGCTGGGTTTTTGCTGTGGGTCCCAAACTCTGTGTAATGGTCACATTAGCCTGGGCATAGACAATAGCCCAAAGGCATAAAGGATTGCAGTTGCACTACACAAGTTAAACCTGCCAACTCTGATAGTGTCAGCCATTTAGTAGCCACACAGTCACTTCTTTGGGAAACAATCAGTATGTATGTTATAGATAAGCCTGTAATAAACCAGAATGTAAATCACCCACTCCCATAACAGGAGGACATCAGTACCAGAGATGATGAGCTATTTAACTATGGGTCTCTGGCACAAATTGCACCCTATTCCCTATATAGTTAACTACTGTAGACCAAAGCCCAATGGGGTAGTTAAATGTAATGCACTGTAAAGGGAATAGGGTTGACATTTTGGACTCAGGCGTTGTCTCATCACAATCAGAGAGGGTGGGCCAACAAAAGGTCATTGCCTTGGTGAAACGGTACCACTTAAAAAGGGTGACGTACATACATTTCCCCTTTCACACATTGTGATCTTTCCCATATTTTTTTTAAAGATTCCTCCTATTTGTGAAATGTTTAACTTTCTTCTAAATGGCTTTGGCTCACCATAAATCCCCTCGGAAGCTGGCAGGGGTCTTGAAGGTGAAAGTATGATTCTTCTCTTTGTTAAACCTGCATGGTTTTGTCCTGCCAAGACAATATTAAAGATCCTTTTGTTTTCAGGCATGGGTATGAAATGATGACTAAAATTAACACTATGCTATCTCCTACGTATGTTTCTCATTCCTTTAGAAACCAACCTTATTTACTTTGCATAGTTGTTTGTATGTTCTTTAGAAGAGATTGTTTGTATGTTCTTTAGAAGAGATTGTTTGTATGTTCTTTATAAGAGATTGTTTGTATGTTCTTTAGAAGGGAGATATGTAGCAGACACATGCAAATCGCAGGTCAAGGTACACTGATATCATAAACCCTTTAACGATGAGTGGAGCATGCATCTCTGCTTTGCTGAATGAGAGGAATACGAGAGGTTTCTGTGCCATCTACCTGACACCTAGCCAGCAAGTGAAACACACAAGGCTGTGAAATTAGGAAAATTATGTTTGACTTGACTTGGACAGATCAGGGTGGGAATGTAAACATTTTCTTATTTGTGTTAGATTGCCACCTGTAATTGTTTCACTCAATCCAATGTTTATTCTGACAGGGATTGTGATATTCCATTTGTAACTGTGCAAACTGTTATTTCTTCATTCCATATTGCTAAAAAAAAGCTCTAACCATGGTTGAGTAATGATGATGTGCATGAGAGTGTCCATTTGTGTGTGTGTGTGTGTGTGTCTGGGTATGTGACTGGCAAAACTAAAAAGATTGTACCTAATTAACACAACCTTACTTGTGTTAACTACCATACAGGGCCTTCATATTAAAGTATTCTTGCCTCGACATCTCCACTATACCTTGCAGCCACACTCAAACAGCTGTTGTATACTTATATTGTGAACATCGCCATCTTCCAGGTACATCCATTCATTATTCCTATTATTCCTAATTTGGTATTAGGATGATCACACAGTGTTTGTAGAGGCAGGCTGCAGAACCATCTGAAATGTTCCCACGCAATGTTACGCCATGTCTCAAAATTCTGCGTAATCTCTGCAACCCAGAACCATCTCGTTTTTTTCTATTCATGTTACATAGTCTGTCCATAATAGATCATATTTTGTGGCTTTAAAGACCGGCTTGAAGCTTCTCACTTTTATCCTACAGTTCTGTCAAATCTAAACTCTGGATGTGTTTTTAAACGCCTGTTTTTCTTTTTGTTTTACTGGATACATTGCCTTTATATAATATATAGCTAGGGTAAGAAATATAGATAATTAATTTGGCACCCCAACATTGTGGGGAAAAAAATACAACATCTGCCTTTAATTTTGACCTTCTTTTTTTGTTCCAAATTAGGAAATGTGTTCCTGAGTAGCACTACAAATAAATTACATTTTCAAATTGCCCTTTGAATGTAATTACACTCTTGAAGAAGCCATTCACATATACTGAAATCATACAGGCATTGATGCAAAGAAAATATGTATTGCTATATATAGAGCTGTCCTATAAATTGGAAGAGTAACACAAGTTCTGTTGTTTTGGCTGTTTTCCAGCACATTGGATTTGAAATGAGATAGGGTATTTACATCTATAAACCATAAATGGTTTAGGAATTATAGCCCTTTTTCTACAGTCCCCACGCTGGAAGGGACCAAAAATAATTTTAGCAATTTCCATAATCTAAAATGCAGTTGTTATATTTACTACTTAGTTGCAAATATATTTTTTTGTTGACACTAGAACTTTGCGACTTATCCTTCACCAGACATTGTGTATCTTCCTTGCCTGGTGATGCGGTGCCAGGCCTCTGCATCAGTCATCTTCATTTTGAGGCATTTTTGGTGCTTGGTGCTTAACTTGCTTGCTTTGGTAGAATGTTTGGGGTCATTGAGTTGCTACAGTTTTTTTTCTCCACAAATTCCTCTTCCCATCGCTCAAGTAAACGTTTCTATTTTTCAAGTCTGTCCACAATATCTTTTTTTTCCAGATCCCTGCAGGCACCTTGTTGAAGTTGTTTGGTCATCCTATCTGTTTGTGAGTATTGCTAGTGTTTTTACACCTTGTAGTCCACCCTCTGTTGTTCGGCTGGTGAAGTGTAGTGGCTGACATATCCACACCTTCCTGGAGAGTGTCTCTTACAGTTATTTCATGATATTTCTTGGTTATGGTTAGCACCCTTTGGTCATCCGCTGTGGAGGTCTTCCTTGGTCTATGTCTTTGACTGATCTACAGTATTTCTATTATATCTGCATCATGATGGCCAGCTTCACTTGCACTGACGCTACTTTGCAGGAGCGTCACCCAGACCAGGCCATTTTGGGGCTCCAGACAAAATGTTTTGGGGATTTTGGGGGCCAACAATTACACAGCTAAGATGGTGTGAATGAAATGTGCAATAAAGCCGATTGCCACTTTGTTTTAATGGTGAAAGCTTTTGTAACAAATTAAAGCTGACAGTTTCTTTTTTAACCCCATCTTCATTGTATCTTTTTAAATCTGAAGTGCTAAAGTACATAGCAAAGACCACAAAACATATCATTATCCAAATACTTGCTAATACTTGCAACATAGGTGTACTGCAACCTAATAATGGTCACCACAAACCAGAAACGTCCTGTTTTCAGATATACAGTCTATTCAACATATCTTACTTTACCCTGATGCAGATGTGGAGACCCAGTTCAAGTGTTTCTTTCACGTCTGCCACATTTTTGGTGTACTATAATCAAAGTAAACAAATAAACGAAACATAACATTTAGCAAGCACTTGTTATAATCAAGCCCCTCTTGAGCATTTGGCCATAGGATTTCATGGAAGTCGGAGTGAAGGTTTAAATTTGTGCTACTCCTTTGTTTATAAACCCTTCTGTTATTCCAAACCCAGGCCTGAAGGAGGTTGGTATGCCCATTTGGAATGGATGGTTGTATTGTTCTTAAGTAGAGCAGGTTTCATTAATAAATATTATGCCTTCTCTTAGTCTAAAACATCCAGCTCAGTAGTGATTCTTCATTGAGCTGGACTTTTGTTTTGTACAGGGCAAAGCTTATTCTTTGTCGGCAAAACCAGCCAGTAGTGTATTTTACAGTTGGTGTTGTTGCTATTTCCTTTGGTCCTGTGTTGCTCAGCTACATCAAAGTTGTGTGTTGGATTCCTACTGGGGTCAAATACAAATACATGGACTCACTGTTGTCACTTTGGATAAAAGTGCCTGCTAAGTAAAGATCTTTTATTACGCTAAAATCCGATTTTTGTTAATTTACTGTGAAGTTAAATCTTAATAGATTAAATGATTATCAATTATGAGCAGTCAGATGAATTAATAGTATTATGTATTTAAACAAATGAGCAGATAATTAATGCAAAATTATTGTGAGCATAGTGTTGTAAAAAGCAAGGACTTTATATGAACATGTATTGCAAACTAAACTGCTGTATTTCTAAATGAATCACAGATTATTTTGTGTTGTACTTGAAAATGTGCTTAGTTGGGAAACTTCTACCTTTTTAGTAATCTGTTTAGATTTTTGTACTAACTGTTGTGGAAAATGTATACATTTTTCATATATTATAACATTTATTCCCATTTAAAAAAAATATTTTATTGATGTGTAAATAAATGTCTTCGACTAAAAATGTTTGATTATTGTTGAAGGATTTACAAACACATCCCTCATCCCTCCCTCTATCGCTCTCCCTCCCTCCCTCCCTCTCAATGTTTTTCTGTTTGTCTCTGTGCTGGCAGGTTTAATGTTACAGGCAGTAAACAGGCCTACCTGCATTTGTTGGCCCTCTAATGTACTGGCCATGTTCTCCCTGTTATACTAGATGAAACATTTTGGAGATGTGATTCTCCCCGGTTGTGTTACCAGTCAGCTGGACAGGAAGAAAGACTCTTGGATCATTCCTTTGCTGAGGGTGGGGGCCAGTAGGGTTTTGTCCAATAACAATTAGATTGACTGTTTTGAGACACGTTCATGCCATGCCTTGGGGTTTTTGAAAATACTATCATGTTACCCTTTTCTCCTGGGAATGTACTGTTCCCCCTTCCATATTTCACCTGACCCCTGACACCTTTCCCACAGTTGCATATCTGCAGAGATTACAATGTTTAGGAGATTCTTTAGGCTGGCATCACCGCATATCCATGGTGAAAACCTGCAGGTACTGCATTCAGGGCTCATCAGTATAAGAAAGCCATGCAAAGTCACTGCAAAATTCCAGTTTCTGATTTGCATTCAACCTGATGCTTTTATAGCCGGGCTGTTTCATAAACTCCTCTAAAACTGCTAGAGCCAGTAGTAGCACCTCAAAGGAACATTGTATAAAAACCACTGCATTCTATTCCACAGATGGCAAGCAAGCCAGCCCTGCGAACTCCTCCACATCCTCCACTGATTCTGACTCACGCCGAGTGCCTGCATTCTACAGCTCGCCCCCATAGCTCCTCTCCTGCTCTCGCAGCCACACAGTCTTGCCGTCAGATGTACAACGCTGTGCTAGACACAAGGCTGTGGCAGCTAAGTGCCGTTGTTAAGGTGGCCCAGTAGCCCGGCCCAACACGATGATATGACATCAGAGGTCAGAGTTGACGTATATGTCTGCTTCGGTTACCTTCTAATTAGTGGTGCTATTATCCTGTCAGTAGGTGATTGTGTGGCAGCATCGCCCCCATTCACAGGGTCTATTTATAGCTAGTGTAAAGTCACTGTGAGGGTTCTCAATGAGCCCTGACTCAAAGTCACACACATTGTTTCATCAGAAGCTCTTTGAGGGCTTTGTATGCCTGCTTTGCTCTGCAGCAAACACACACACACACACACATTCACTTCTGGTGTTTTCTGAGTTCTGGTTGATGTGAGGTCTTTTCTTTCCTCTCTGGCTGTTTTGCCCAGTCAGGCAACTGTTGTTTTCCCTAGCTGTTTGAACCGAGGGACAGTGGCAGCCAGGGCTGTCATGGGTGAACACACAACACATACAGAAACGCTACAGAAGCAAACAAGTACTGTATATTGAAGGTGTAATTCCATCCCTTTTTTGTGTGATGGTTAATCCTATTTTTAGTTAATATGTGAATGCCAGGGGTGAACCTGTTGTTGCAGGGGTTGTCCGTGGACATGTGTTGTCATTGGACTGATGTATTGTTGATGCATGTTCTGTAATACAAGTTAAGTTACTGCTGTTTTGACTCTCCATGTCACTCCATTGAACTAAGGCCTATTACCCCAACTGAGGGGAAAAAACACTGTTGACAAACATTGCAACAAATTCAATTTATTAAATTAACTAAAACAATTAATAATTAACAAAAATTGTTGTTCAAGTCAACACGTTGGATAGTCCCGACAATGACCTAAACATCATTTTCATTCAGATTTTCCTCCAAAAATTCAGGATTACAAATTACAGTTGTGACAATATCCACATATAGAGGTTGGTCCCCTTCCTTTAAAGCATTATCCAACCAGTAGTCCCACAACAGTCCAGACCACTCTGGCCCGGTTTGATGAAGCAGTACGTTGAAGTCCAGTTCAATGTAATCCATTCCTTAGGACTCAGTCCTCTGAGCCTCCAGGAGAGTCCAGACCCCTGCTGCAGTTCTCCGCTCTGCTGACCACATGTTTCTGCCCTAGTCACATGATTGAGCTTCCTGTAATGACTTTCTTCCAGGCAGCAGCAGGGCACACTCACACCAACGAACGACCGGCACACTGGTCTTACAGTCACAGCATTGTGACCTTGGCAGTCCTAGAACACAGTGTGCTGAGTCACTCTTCCTTAACTGAAAGACTCTGTGTAAAATACACACTGATCAAGCAGGTTTTGTTGGAGTTGGCGCTCTGCTCGTCATTCTTCAGCCCTCAGCCTCTGTCCTTCCGTTGAATCAGGTTTGTGTCATGAGAGGCGTTCTTCCACAGATCTGGCGCAGTGTGCTGTGTTTCTGTAAAAGGTGTACGACATGGTTACAGTCCGCGCTGCCTGGTCATCGGTCTGGCAGGTTGATGAAGGGGACCCACTGATCCAGGATTCTACTGTCTCTACAGAAGCGACTGACTTTGCTCAGGGCCGGGTCCTTCCACGTGGTTGACTGGGGGTTCTGCGATATACAAAGGAAGGCACAAACAGTTTAACTAAGGCTGCTTTCTACATAGGTATACAGGCTAGTCGGCCTAATAAATGTGTAACAACAAGCCTAGTCACTTCTATTATCATTTTTCTCTTTATTTTAACAAGCAAGTTGACTGAAAACACACTCTTATTTACAGCAACGACCTGGGAGCAATTAGGGATAACTGCCTCGCTCAGGCCTGACTTTTCTCTGCAACTGTGGGTCCTATAACCGCACAAACAGCCACACACCTGGACCTCTGCTGTGGGTTCTACATGTATGCATCCAAAAGGGATAAACAGTCCTTTCGAACAACTATAATCAGATTACATGGCTGCATGCTGACTTATGCATTTTAAGGATCTCTCTGTAAATGTGCCATCATTCGTCCTCTTTCTTCTGTGCGCTATGTTTCATTTCCTGGAATGCTTGTTTGAGAGAGTACTAGTGGCCTGGGGAAAGAGCAGTTGAGAGTACACACCACTCTGCCAACTCAGCCACAGACGTTGAGGCTACGTCCCACTTTCAGTAACTGGAGTGTGATCACTCGCAGAGCGGCACTCGGCGCAGGCTACGTCAGACTACTAGGAATCCCACATCACAGACAAACTGCAGATCAGGTGGCTGCAGTCAGCTGGATCAAACTTCAAAGAGCTGAGCGATGGATGAAGACATAACAACTACTATGCCAGATGTGGTGACCGTTCAGACCAAGTATTTGCATTGCCTTTCATTCTGTATTTAAAGCGTTTGACTGGCAATTTTTTTACCATCCATGAGAAATGAAATATAACCATGCTGGTATAAAAGCTTCAGGCAATCCAATTAAAAAGTGCCAGACCAGCAAAAACCCTTTGTAACCGATGAAAGTCTAGCCCGGTTTAGCACCGAAAAGACAGGCATTTGGAATGATATATAATGTAGTAATACGTACAGTGACTAGTACACAGTGCAGGTCCATGGGCTCTCCTCCTGGCTTCCCTCCCCCGAGTATCTCCGCAAGGCGCCTTGTGTTGTTGACCCGCAGGATGTTAATGTCGTTCTCACAGCAGAACGCCTGAATCAGGGTGAAGTGGATCTGCAGAGCCACGT
The DNA here is from genome assembly GCA_016801105.1 of Esox niger. Lineage (NCBI taxonomy): Eukaryota > Metazoa > Chordata > Actinopteri > Esociformes > Esocidae > Esox > Esox niger. The sequence continues at coordinate 19,057 of JACXGJ010003759.1, read as the reverse complement.
CCTCGACCTGCTCCTCATCCGTAGCCAGGAGGCACAGCACCACGTTGTCCGGGTCCCTGATAAGTTGAATGATAATAACGTTAATTATATCATTTAACTACACATCCAAGTGCAGTACTTCATTAATAATCTTCATGTTATGTTTAACGAGGTTAAAATAATCTACAGAAAACCTAGGTGCCTATTTTACTCGCGTGTGGAATAGTTGTTCTAGAACACATCTATTATTAGGTAATAACGTACTACAATGCATGGTCATCGGTTAAACCTTAAAAGGTGCTTCACTTACACATTGAGAGACTTGGCTGCCTCGTATACTCCGACAGTGATGCAACCCTGAGGCAAAGCAGAACTGAGCACCTTCTCCAATGCTGTAGCCACTGAATCCATCCTGAGGGTGCAAAACAGTAGGTATGCATAACGTGACTCGCAAATATATTTGATTTTAAATAAAAAAAGACAGTAAACAATGTGTCAGCTTGCAGCATTTTACAAACGCTACTGTACATTTCAGCTAGCTAACTAGTTTGCTTGGACATGTTCGGGCAAGTTGTACAGCCAAATCAGAAGTAGTTTTTGAAGACGAACTTGACATAGTCAGTGCCGAGTAGTGCTCATTTCAAATTGCTGAAATAACCTTACCTTTCTGTAGAGTTTTCTCCACTGGCTTCCTCAAAAGTCATATTGCACATTGGAAAAATATCCACGTTAAAATAAGAATGTCCACGGGTTGTCTCTTGTCACATCTGTCTCTACACCCGCATGCCTGGTCACTCTCTGCACGTATCTGACTCTTCCTCTCACGGTTCTCACGGGTTTACTGTGAAAGCTGGAGTTTGAGCTCCTCATATTTGCATATCCAATCTCATTGGTCAAATGCTAATTTTCACCCATGTTTCTTAGGAATGAGCAGCACTCCGCCGCACCAAATCTTACAAGCACAGCCATGAACCAAGCACGGTATACAGTGACAACTGGTGGTTGAAGTATGAAAATATTAAGCGACTCCCGGTTTGAATGCTTTGGAAGGTAGGCTTGTTGCATTTTCTATAATGAACATAAATAAATAAGGTTATACCCCTAATTTTGGAAATTTAAAAGTTTTATGTTATACATGATCACCATTACTATAATATCAACAGAGATGATTAATGATGCCTGAGAAAGGTCTTGTAAATGAAATATAAAAAACATAACTCAATAGATCAGCCAACCAAAAATGAAAGTATCTGGTTATTCTAATTGGCATGTACATTTTAGGCAATTACTGCATAAACATTTTTATTACAATATCTCTGCCCCAGCACATCTGCTTTTTTAAATTCCCCTGGTTCAGTGTGGTTTTGGTTCACTGCAGTTTTTTAAAGATTTATATAATCGGAGAATGTAGCGGAACACATGTGAACGTTTAGATGATATTTTTCCCTGGAGGTACATCTAGAGGTTTATCTTGTCAATGGCCTTAACGGAATTGTACAACCCAGCTGGCCTACGTTTACGTGTCACACAATCATTGTCCAACCTGAATTACAGTTTACAACAAGCAAAACAAATAAATAATAGTAAATGTTTTGTCTGGTCGGCAAAATTATTAATTAAGGAGATGTATGGGCTTGCAATAATCACGGCTCTCTGATCTATGACTTCCCAATTTCCCTTCCCAATATGGAGGACCGGGGAGACCAGCCCGGCTAAATGGTATGCAGCAGTGCAGTTTTTTCCGTTAGGCTATAGTTTTTTAGTGTTCCGCGCAACGTGGCATGCCCTGAAAGTCCTCATAAAATAAACTAAAGAGAATGGATAAAGTTATTGATCATAGACATAACATATCGCAAAATTACTGAGTTTAGAGAAATGCAGTAAGTAATTTAAAGTAATCTCTTCACAATCTTTTCATAAAGTAGGCTTAATTATTACATTTCGTTTTTTTTATTTTCACTGTCAAGTACATTGAATTGCTTTTATGAATGAATTGTGCTATATAAATAAACGTTATTTCTTGCTTGCGTAATTATAGGCTAATTGTTCCGCTGTCTAGAGTGCGCAAAAGTTTACTAAGAAAAATGGGAAAAACCATTAGCAAATGGGGGATTTTATTGTGACCAGAAATGAGAAATTGCATTAGGAAGTATTTTGGTATATACAAAACAATCAATCCAAAACGCCTGTTTACGCTTCCTGTGCGCAAATCTGTCAATGTAAAGAGCCGTCTGAACCTGATCACATTCCAAACAAATATAGTTTGCCTATGTCATGTTTCATTTACCTGGTTGTTTGGACTGTTGGACTCTGTACCTCTGAGAGCTTTGCATATTGGGTTCAGGTCGGCTCAGTTGATGTTGTGTTTTTTCCTCTACTGTAAAGTGATGTGGCAACTGAACTTTGACTGCGACAGGATGGCTTGGAGCTATGAACAGATGTAACCTGTAAGTTTAAAGTGAAAACTTAAATTGTAAATGGGTGTTAATTTTCAATATTGAACCTCAACAGATGTACTGCTTAGTTTATACTGGACTTCTGTATGATAACAATCTTATAACAAGTCATGATGTAATATATATGATATTACTTATGCAAACATCCCGCAGTAGGTCTTAATGGAAATGCATTCTTATATCTTAGCCTAATCTTTTAGAAATGCATTTGATGTTTTGTGTATGAAATATGGTAACTTTGTTTATAATGGCTACATTTCAGTTGTCTTGTTTCTGTTTGCTTTGTAAAGCACAGACATTTTAGACATTTTTTAAACCTTTCTTGTGCATTTCCGAGAATTAATTCACATTGTTCTTTTTTAGGTACTGAAGCTCTCCGTTAGTTCGACCATAAAGAGTGGTCATCATGGACCCTGCTGGTCACCACTGGCTTACTTCACCAGTCCATGGCCCTCACGCCCAGAGACCCAGAGAAATGGAGAACTACAACAGACCTCCTTACTCTCACCAGGGACATGGGCCTGGGCATCACCCACAGCGACAACCCCCACATAGGGGCACTAGCTCTGGGCACTATCTACCACCACCACCTGACCCCAGGGAGAGGCAGTGGTCCCAGGTTGGGTCCACTCCAGTCCCTTGGAACAAGGCTTACCCCACCAGTGCATTACCCCCAAGACTACCTCCAGAATTTAGCCCTAGCTGCTTCAGCACCCCATACTCCAGCAGGGTGTACGACCAACCCCGCTCTGCAATGGATCACAGCAGACAAGAGACACTGCAATCCAGACCCCGATCAAGGTCAGTTATTTTAAGATACGTCCAAAGTTACTTCTAAATCGGTATATCTAGTGCTATGTATTGTTTGAACCATAAGATTACAGTTCAGTGAATTATTTACATATGATCAGATATGGATCTGTAATATCTCATCCTATTTTCAGGCAAGCCTATGAGTACCCACCCCAAGGCTACTGGGACTACAGCCAAGACTACAGCTACTATGACCAGGGCTATTACGGAGGTTATTACGGACACCCAGGTGCTGAGCCACTATCTTTATATATAATACACACAAACACTGCAACCAAGCTAAGTAACTTATGCCATTACAACAGTTGTAAAAAGATGTACAAGCACTCAGATCGATTCACGAACACAATACTATATGCACCATAGTACGAATGTATTTCGCTCGTACATTTGCTAAATAATAGGTGCATTATCTGCTAATAAACAAGGGTGTGATTCATTTAATGTTCTCTGTTATTAATATGATTCAGAATCAGGTCAATGGGCTCCCCAGAATCAGCGGGGTTCGGAGGAGTATCTGGGAAACACATACCAGCAGGACCAGAGTGGGAGGGACCATCCTGAGAAACACAGGTTAGAAGGGTGGAAGGTTTCTGAGATTACTTTAATTCAAGGGTATGAATTAAACTCTTTTTTTTTCAGGTATGACCAACGAAGGCACAGCTCTCAGCTTGAATTCAGAGGCTATGATGAAGAGCATTTCAGAGAGAATGGGGAGGTTGGTACAGAGGTAAACATCTAAAGATTTTAATGAAGGAACTAGATGAATGACTTATGACAAATATATAGGTCTGTTTCTGTTTGCCCCCTCACTGTGTAATTACTTCCGGAACCTGGTTATATGTTGTTCTTCATCTCTACTGAATGGCCTTGTCTTTCAGGGCCCCTGTTATGCCCCTGGGGCTCTAGCCAATTCCAAGGCCTCAGGCCAGTCCTCCAGTAGCTATGAGCTTAGCCAGTACATGAATGGTGATGAACTGAATGACCACTCCACAAAACCCACCTGGATCGTAGCAGACACAGGTATGCATTGAGCTACATGATCTCTCCTCCCAGATGCTGTAAGTCTCACTCAGGAAAAGGGTTAGCATAAATTGGAATCTAATGATTATTCATAACAGCACATTAAATATCCTCCATTAAGGTGCTAATACTGCAATTCTCTCCTTAGAGCATGCATCCGTTCCCCAGGCAACTGCACCTCTGAAATACTCTTTGCCCCATGCTGTGGTCAGCTTTGGTCCCGCCGGACAGTTGATCTGGGTCAGTCCAGGTCCAGCCTTTCAGGGAAACACAGTGAAGGTGGAAGTACACAGTCTGGAGGTACTGCTTTGGGATAGAATGCTTTTGAAGAATAGGATAAACAAGGATAAACTGTATATCTTATCTGCCGGGCAGGTGTATTGTGGTGTATTAGCAGGTTATAGGATAAATATTATTAATTATATTCAACATTGAAGATATCAAGGAAGAGCTACGTGTTGATTTGCTTCGATTGAGGAGGAACCATTGCTCAGGTTTTGTCAGTATTGAGCCAGTTTGTGAGACAATTCTGTTAATGTGTTATGGACTGTCCATCTGCAGATTATTCTGGGGGAAACACAGGACCAGCAGGATATGAGACAGTTTCCGGGGCCCCTGGCTAGGTATTTTACGCGATCTAAACCCATTATCCACACTTGCTTATTACTTAGTATGTGAACATTTATTGGGATGGGATATTGACCACCTAACTCCTTCAAACAATAGATGTATGTGTTTTGTTTTCCCACAAATTGTGATACCGTTTCTAGAGACACCAAAAACAGCAAGTCTACTGTAATCATTGTGTTTACAAAGCATGTGTATTACATTCAAACCGTGTTTTTTTCCTGCTTCAAAGGGAAGATCTACACAAGGTAGATGCCATCTCCTTTGCCCTCCAGAGGGCAGAAGCGTGCATGAAAGATGAAATGCTTCAAGACAAGAGCTCTGCCGCCCTGCTCTGGAATCTATTGGTACTGCTGTGCAGACAGAATGGGGTTGGTTAGGATCTCTTCAAACTCTTATATTAGGGGGAAAATCCCACTGTCTGTTTGGAGTTACTGCATCATTCATGTGGCACTGCATGCATCCACTTGCTCACCTCAATATGCACCTGTCGTTGGATTCATGCAGCGTATTGTTGGTTCCGACATTGCCGAGCTCCTGATGAAAAACTCTGAAGGCCATGGTGGTTCAGGGAGCACTGAAGGATCTGAGGCCGCTACCCTAATAGGTAAAAGACACTACACACATACTGAGAAAAACACATTTTGACTCTTACTGTCTTCTGGACATGTTGCTTTGATAAAATAAAAAAGAAACGGTACAAAGTTAGTCCTCGCTTTTCTCCCTTTTTAACCAACCATCATAGACCTGAGTGAGGGCCCCAGTCCTGAGACAGACACCTTAGATGGAGCAGACCTGCTGACAGGAACCTCCAGTAGCATTTCTATAGTGGATACCACAGAGAAGGACATGCAGGGATACACCAAGCTTCTGTTGGCTGGACGGAAGAAGGTCAGAGTGATCTCTCTGTCTCTGCCTCTCAGTTTCTCTGTCCCTGTCTCAGCCTCTATGTCCCCGTCTCAGTCTCTCTGTCTCTCTGTCCCTGTCTGTCTCTCTATCCCTCTGTCCATGTCTCAGCCTCTCTGTACCTCTCAGTCTCTCTGTCCCTGTCTCTCATTATCTCTGTCACTGTTCCTGTCATCTCCTGTCTCTGTTTGGATTGTATTTATTCTGAGAGCAACAGATAGTGTATGCCTATGAATACCGCCAGGGGAGACTGCAGTGATAGCTGTCTGACTAATGTTACTGGGATATACTCTTACTCCTCCAACACTGACCTCTGACCCTGTGTTCTTCAAGCTCTTACGTCCCCCTCACATCTCCTCAATGAGATCTTTAAAAGCCCAGTCACCCCTACAACTCCTGGTCTCCTCCAAATACTCCAGGCTTAGGATTGAGTTTCACAGATTCCCACCTGTTAGCTCTCCCACATCTTCTCTACACCTCCCCCACAACTCGTCTACGCCTTGCTCACACTTCGCATACACCTCCCCCACAACTCCCCATGTGTCCCTGACCCCCCCAGCACACTGCAAGCATCCTCACATTTTCGTCTCCTTCCCATGCCCTCTCTATCCCAATAATCAGGCTTAATTCACCCCTCACCCAGTCTCCTTCAAACCTTCTTGGTTCTATGACAGGAAGCCCTGGATTCTGCCATGAATAGTGGACTATGGGGGCACGCCCTGTTCCTGGCCAGCAAGATGGACAACCGCTCCTATACCACCGTGTTGAACAGGTAAATTGTTGGATACGAGTGCATTTACAAATATTAGAAATGACACTAATGGTCAAGATGAACCAAAAAATATTGAGCTGTTTCTGTGTTTGCAAACATTCCTTAACAAGGGCAAACTATGACTGTAATCGACTACATTATGCTAATTTCCAGAATGAATGTTTCAAACAGAAATGTGGTTGGTTGCTTAGTCTTTGCTACAACTTATGTCAATCAGCTTGAAGTCAGTCAGTCTGTCATGTGCTAAAAAGGGATTTATATACTTTACAAACCATATCTTACCGACTGATCCGAATCAGCATTATTTGCCAGGTATGTGTACTCATGATGTGCTTACTCATAAAAGACAAAGGACACTCAACGAAAGTCACTTTCTGCAATATACAGTACACATAAATACACAAAATAAACCAGACAACAACAGAGTAAGACTGGAAATAAATCGTATTGTGCAGGTATTATTATTTACATAATGACAGTGGATGTGATCTCTCACTCTCATATATATATATGAGGTAGGTGGATATGATATACTGTATACAGTATACAGGTGCTGGTCACATAATTAGAATATCATCAAAAAGTTGATTTATTTCAGTAATTCCATTCAAAAAGTGATACTTGTATAATGTATACAGTCATTCCACACATACTGACAACTAATGAAAACCCCCAAATTAGTATCTCCGAAAATTTGAATATTGTGAAAAGGTCCAATATTGAAGACACCTGGTGCCACACTCTAATCAGCTACTTAACTCAAAAAAGGCCTGCAAAGGCCTTTAAGTGGTCTCTCAGTCTAGTTCTGTAGGCTACACAATCATGGGGAAGACTGCTGACTTGACAGCTGTCCAAAAGACGACCATTGACACCTTGCACAAGGAGGGCAAGACGCAAAAGGTCATTACTAAAGAGGCCGGCTGTTCACAGAGCTCTGTGTCCAAGCACATTAATAGAGAGGCGAAGGGAAGGAAAAGATGTGGTAGAAAAAAGTGTACACGCAATAGGGATAACCGCACCCTTGAGAGGATTGTGAAACAAAACCCATTAAAAAATGTGGGGGAGATTCACAAAGAGTGGACTGCCGCTGGAGTCAGTGCTTCAAGAACCACCACGCACAGACGTATGCAAGACATGGGTTTCAGCTGTTGCATTCCTTGTGTCAAGCCACTCTTGAACAAGAAACAGCGTCAGAAGCGTCTCGCCTGGGTTAAAGACAAAAAGGACTGGACTGCTGCTGAGTGGTCCAAAGTTATGTTCTCTGATTAAAGTCAATTTTGCATTTCCTTTGGAACTCAAGGTCCCAGAGTCTGGAGGAATAGAGGAGAGGCACAGTATCCACGTTGCTTGAAGTCCAGTGTGAAGTTTCCACAGTCAGTGATGGTTTGGGGTGCCATGTCATCTGCTGGCATTGGTCCACTGTGTTTTCTGAGGTCCAAGGTCAATGCAGCCGTCTACCAGGAAGTTTTAGAGCACTTCATGCTTCCTGCTGCTGACCAACTTTATGGAGATGCAGATTTAATTTTCCAACAGGACTTGGCACCTGCACACAGTGCCAAAGCTACCAGTACCTGGTTTAAGGACCATGGTATCCCTGTTCTTAATTGGTCAGCAAACTTGCCTGACCTTAACCCTATAGAAAATCCATGGGGTATTGTGAAGAGGAAGATGCGATACACCAGACCCAACAATGCAGAAGAGCTGATACCCACTATCAGAGCAACCTGGGCTCTCATAACACCTGAGCAGTGCCAAAAACTAATCGACTCCATGCCACGCCACATTGCTGCAGTAATTCAGGCAAAAGGGGCCCCAATGAAGTATTGAGTGCTGTACATGCTCATACATTTCATGTTCATACTTTTCAGTTGGCCAACATTTCTAAAAATATTTTTTTTGTATTGGTCTTAGTAATATTCAAATTTTCTAAAGTAGTGATTTTGGGATTTTCATTAGTTGTCAGTTATGATCATCAAAATTAAAAGGAACGAACACTTGAAATATATCAGTCTGTGTGGAATGACTGTTTACATTATGCAAGTTTCACTTTTGATTGGAATTACTGAAATAAATAAACTTTTTGATGATATTCTAATTATATGATCAGCACCTGTGTATACAATATGAACAACACTGAATTACAGGATGACAAAAACATTTAAGTAGTAGACAGGTGGATGTTAGGGTCAGAGTTACTGGGTTGTTATACAGAGATTGTGCCTGGCACTAAGTGACTGAAGTTGACTATTCATCTGAGTGATTGCCTGTGGATAGAAACTGTTCCTCTGTCTGTTCCTATTGGCGTACGGTGCTCTGTAGCGCCTACCAGAGGGGAGGGGCTGAAACAAGACTAAATATGCATATGCCCTAAAGTAAAATAAGCCAGGGGTAATACCTGCAAACCTGCTTAAAAGGTTCCTCAAATATATTTTGATCTACATCTAATTAACGACAGTCATAACAACAGTGCAACAACAGCGTAACAACAGCGTAATTTAATAAATAAACACACAAAAGGGGGCTCTTTTACATGTCACCAGTGAACCCACTGGTCAAACATAACCAGTAGCAAAAGGTATGTGACCCTCGAACCTACGATAATTAACTCATCCAAAGTGGGTAGTTGAAGTCAGGTGGTCAGTCAGGTTTTTATTCTGTTAATGTTTATTTGTAATTATTCTAATGTGAAAAAGTGTTTTAAGAGAAAATAAACAGTTAATAAATTGAATGAAAAAAATCAGCTGGCCTAAGGCTTTTGGACAGTACAGTAAATTCAAGATTTCCATTTACTGTGCGGCCTTAAATCATTTAACAGTTAACAATTTATATATTCAGGATTTCCATGTCATCTGTCTGGCATATCTGTTTGCAGATTTACAGGCCAGCTAGCTCCCAGCGATCCCCTACAGACCGTGTTTCAGCTGCTCTCTGGGAGGATACCTGCAGTTTCCACAGTAAAACAATACTTCCAATCACAACATACTAATTTGGGCACTTCAGCAGGTTTTATCCAAAGTTACCTACAGTAGTGCAAGCATTGATATTATAAACCGGTTTCCAATGCAGTTAGAACAGTAAGAAGTTCTGTGATGTCCTTCCCGTGGTTTACTGTCTCATTCAGGGCCTCTACTGCATTCAGGATTCAAACCACTCTGGGTCCATGTTAGGAGTGATTGGCAAGGTTTTATAATGGCTGCCACACTGGTGCCTTTTACTTCCATATTAAGCAAGTAAAAATAGCATATTTCTTTTTAATTCAATACCCTCCCCTGGTATGTGTGGTCCCAAACTGTTTCCCTGTCATTGGAGCAAGAGTTCCAGTCCACATCTGACTTCTGAATTACATTTGCCTGATGACATGAAAACAATACAGATGTGTTTCCCTTGTAGTTGGCCAGTGGTTCATTTTCTGTGAAGAACTCCACACTTACAGAAAATGATGGTGGTGAATCATTGATGTCAAGGTCACTGACATCACCTACTTAAACAGGTTCAAGGTCATTTTTGCCCCAACCCTTATTGATTCTGCCAGGAAAGGAAAGGAAAGGAAGAGATTCCTGAGCACACATCAATATACACAAACAAATTGTTTATTGACCATAAAATAAATAATTTAAACCGGTTGTTCAAATTTAAGATAGTAATCTGTAAGTGCAAACAAAACATATTGAGGATCTGGTGAGATTCTTTATGGAGGAATAAGGTATTGTTCTGTAGGGGGAAGGGTATTAGATGAACTATGTGTCAGATACACAATTTTATATCGGTGGGACAGTCACCTAAATGTTGTCGGTTTGAATCCTAGAGCTGACAAGGTGAAAGATCTGTCTTAATACACAAAAGGACCTTAGCTATATGAAAAGTCATTAGACTCCAACGTAAAATACAGCTCCAGAAAAAACAAAGAGACCACAGAACCTTTTTCTTTCCTTTCCAAAAAAGTTGAAACGGAAGTTTTGGAGTGAGGAACAGAAGGGTAAAGACCAAATTGAACGCTTCGGTTCCTCACTCAAAACTTTCCTTTTCAACAATTTTGCAAAGGAATGAAAAAATTCCAGAAAGATATGTATATTGTCTTCTGTAAGCTACAGATTGCTAACAGTATGTTTACATTGCCCTCAGTCGTATTTAAGTGACAGATGGGGTGACTGGAAGCCCCACCTGGCTGTCATGATTTCCAACGAGACGGGAGATCCTGTGGCTCACCAAAAGAGCATCCTCACCATGGGTGACACGTTAGGTATGTACCCTCACCCACAAGCACAACCTTGGGTTTCTGTTGGACAGTAGTGGTGATGTTTCTATTCTCTACAGACAACCCTCACTCGTGTTTCCATTCTCTTCAGACAACCCTCACTCGTGTTTCTATTGAACTGTAGTGATGGTGCTTCTATTCTCCTCATATTTCCCTCACACTGTGAGTTCTGGTCGGAAGTTGTGTGCTCTACATGAATTGGAGTTTGTTAAATAACCTGCGTTGTCACTCTGCAGCCTCCAGGGGGCTGTTACATGCAGCTCATATCTGTTATCTGACAGCCTGCGCTCCTTTCGGCGCCTACACAGCCAAGACAGAGAGGCTGGTGCTCCTGGGAAACAGCCACAGGTGAGAGCTATATTCTGAACCACTCCTTTCAGGGTGTATCTGGGTACTAATCCTCTCTTCCTCTCTTAATGACCTGGTAATGCCCAATTACACCGGTTTGTCATGCAAATTCTTGTCATGGTGTCTAGACAAGAACTGCTTTATTTAAAAGTCAAAGACACATCATTTTTAAAGGTAATGCACACAACAGAGATGCTAACCACTTATAAAAACAAAGCCATAAGCAAACATTTACTCATAGAGATTACCTGCTTCCACTTCCATGTTTTATTAATGAATGTTTTTTGTGTTATGTACACATAATTTATGTTTTTGTATATGAAAAGGTATGGTATATAATGTCTGTTAAGAGCTGAATGTGTTTCTGTCCCCCACAGTCTCCCATTTAAGGAATTTGCCCAGAATTCTGGCATTCGATGCACTGAGTTATTTGAGTACTGCCAAAGACTTGGAGATAAGTCCTTCACTGTCCCCTCCTTTCAGGTAGCTGATATTCATCTAGGCATTTAGTTGCTTTACCACACCAATCATATATCCACTAATGTATTAGTCGCACTCCATCTGAATAGAGATTTAACCACATTATTCCATATATCTTACTTTCTTTAGGCCATTGTGAAGCAATGTTTTGATTGTTTTATCGTCAGGTGTATAAGTTCCTGTATGCCTGTCGTCTGCTGGATGTTGGACTGCCGTTCCAAGCCTATCAGTACTGTGAGGTGATAGGAATGTCCTTACTCAGACAGCAAGACCCCTGCATGGTGCTGCTGGGAGAGCTCATCAAGGTACTCTACAGCCATACACACCTACGCCCTTCTACAGTTACTCTCAACACAGTCTCTCGGGCTGATAGCTTATCAAGGTTGACTGCTCCACATATCAAATTGTCACATTTGTAGTATACAGTGGATATAAAAAAGTCTACACACCCCTGTTAGAATGTAAGGCGTTTATGATTTAAACAAATGAGACCAAGATAAATCATGTCAGAACTTTTCAATTGAAAAATTCAATTGAAAAACAAACTGAAATCTTTGAGGTGGAAAAATAAAAAAGACTTGGTTGCATAAGTGTGCACACCCTAAAACAAATTCTTTGTTGAAGTACCTTTTGATTTTATTACAGGACTCTTTTTGGGTAGGAATCTATTAGCATGGCACATCTTGACGTGGCAATATTTGCCCATTCGTCTTTGCAACCTTGGTTTCATAACACATTTTCCCACATGCTTTTGGGAGACTTGATGTTTGTTTTTGCAAACTTCAGCCGGCCTTAAATGATTTAATTTTTAAGAAAAGGCTTCCGTCTTGCCACCCTACCCCATAGCCCATTCATATGAAGAATACGAGAGATTGTTGTCACATGTAGCACACAGACAGTACTTGCCAGAAATTCCTGCAGCTCCTTTAATGTTGCTGTAGACCTCTTGCTGTAGGCCAAAGTTTGGGGGGACGTCCAGTTCTTGGAAATGTCTCTGTTGTGCCATATTTTCTCCACTTGATGATGACCGTCTTCACTGTGTTCCATGGTATATCTAATGCTTTGGAGATTATTTTGTATCCTTCTCCTCTTGAAATAATGAGATCCCTCTGATACTTTGGAAGCTCTCTGCAGACCATGGCTTTTGGTCTGAGATGCAAATAAGAAAATGTCAGGAAAATCAGCTGAACTTTATTTGTGATTAATCAGAGTCACTTTAAATGATGGCAGGTATGAAATGACTTCTATTTAACTTGAGTTTGAATGTGATTGGTTAATTCTGAACACTGCCACATCCCCAGTCTTAAGGGGGTATTGTAAGGTTTTTATTTTTCATTTTTCCCCTTCGAAGATTTCAGTTTGTTTTTCAATTGAATTGTTCACATTATAGGTCACAATAAAAATGGCAAAAGTTCTGACATGTTTTATCTTTATCTCATTCCTTTCACAAAAGCTTGGCATTCTAACAGGGGAGTGTAGACTTTTTATATCCACTATATCTGAATTAGACTTCTATGATATGCTAATCACATTTAGGCTCGCCCACTATTAGCTATAAAGAAACGTGTACAGAGGCCCAATCTATGACCCTAGGGACTATGAGATCAGCACTACTGACATTTTAAGGTAATTTTCTTTCATCTAATGTACAGTCTTTCAGACTGTTGGCTCAGTATTTCCCCTTATGTGTGCACATGCATGTGTCCTTCCCCAGCTGGCAGAACGACTGAAACAGTGTGACGGAATGGGACTGCTCGGTGACATAGCTGACAGCAGGTCTGGACAGGACCCTGACTGGTTACAGCAGCTGAGGCTCAGGCATCAGTGCTCCCAGGTAACCACATCACAACGCGTCATAGGACCTGTCTTGTCCCTGGTAACCGCATCACAACGTGTCATAGGACCTGTAATGTCCCTGGTTACCACATCACAACGCGTCATAGGATCTGTCATGTCCCTGGTAACCGCATCACAATGTGTCATAGGACCTGTAATGTCCCAGGTAACCAAATCACAATGCGTCATAGGACCTGTCTAGTCCCTGGTAACCACATCACAACACGTCATAGGACTTGTCATGTCCTTGATTCACATGGGTCTTTGTGGGGGAAATTGGGACTACAGGATACACAGTGGCATTTTTTCAATTACATAGAGTAGATGTACTGTCAACTGAATACATTGCCATCCTTTAATTGCCACTTAATTATGTTAATTATTATCTCCTTTTTTCACAAAACCTGTTTTACCCAGCCCTTCTCTATGGTTAAAACATACACATATGTATTTGCTCAGATGGGGAGCTTTGGTTGCATTGATACCTATGAGTCTCCAGCTGAAGAGAATGCATTGGCCCATGGGGAGAGAAGAGTGTATGCAGGTAAACTGACATTTCATATGAAATATGTTGCATTCATATAATGCTTAATCTGGTGCATTTATATAGGATGAACTCCACTTTTCCACTGCCAGTTGGAAGTAACAGTTACTGGTGTAGGGCACTGCATTAGATGAACAGTCAGGAAGATTGCTGCGTTCTCTCTGCATGGTATGGTACCGTCATATTCCACCAGGGGGAGTGTCTCATCTATCAGAGTTGAATGGTGGCTCCACAGGGGACTTGTCCTGTCAACGTGTTACATAGTGTTAGAACCATGCTCTGTATTTCCTGCTAAAAGTAGTTCATTATAAAGAGAATAGGATTACATTAGGGACTCACCTCTGGGTGCTGATTTTCCCTGTAGAATCGGACACCGTTGACCTTTCTAGAAGAGGTGATTTCCAGAGCCCAGAGGCTGAATCCTTGAACCACAAAGGAAAAAGAGAGCAACAACAACAGCACGTGCAGGTCCAGCAGATCAACGGCCTGGCTCCACTATCAGTCAGGCCACCTGACACGCAGCCCGCAGCGCCTCTTGTGGCAGGAGACCAGGACTGCAGTCACCACTACACTGACACTTGCCAGACTCAGCTTCAGCAGCAGTCCTCCCCTCAGCATCCAACGCTGAGCTGTCCTACGTCAAACAGGGAAGGTGGGATAATGGAGGGGTTTGTTTAGCACACACACTCAGATTTCTAGAGATTTCAGAAACAACTCATTTGATTTGCTCATTTCATTAATCTCTTTGTCGCTTATTTTGTAAATCGTTTTACGTGTCGGTGCTCACTGTGATATTGAAAACCTCATGCTTTGATTGGACTGTGTTCTAGGGGCGGAGCATTCTTCTGCATTGGGCGTGGTGAGTCCTAAATGTTTTGTTGGCTACCAAACCTACATTTCATGTTATACACAAACCAATCCAGATAAGCCAACCTTTACTTTAATCTTTGTAGCTAAACATTTTCAGTCTGGATCCCTGGCTGGTTGTGTAAGTGGTGTTACATTTGCTATGTGAGACTTGTGGTAACATTTTTTTTTTTTTTTATTGTCCATCTAAATAAATAAACATATGATTAAATCATGAAATCAATTAATATTAATGGTGTGAGGAGAGTATTTGTGAGACTCAGATGAGTCAAATTGCTGCCAGTCTGAGTACACATACTGTAGACCATATGTCTGCCTGTGTTGATGGACATCTCAACTGACCTATCTGTCCCAAGCAGACCGGGATACATTTTAATTCTGGGATGATGGCAGGGGATGTAAAGCAGTCTGGTCAGACGTATGATTATGTAGGCAAGCCTACATGGCACCAGGGAGGGCACCGGGCCACCATCACGCAGGAGGGCAAGGCCTTAGAGCCGGACCAAATCCAACCAAAACAGGTGGGTGGAGCCTGAAGCCGTCATGTTGTCAGCGTCGGATACTAACTTTCAATATGGCTTGCTCTCTGTTTTCTCTCTGCTTTCTTTCACCCCCCTCTCTTTCTCTCTCTCTGTCTCTGTCTGTCTGATCAGAGCACCAAGTCAGGGTGGTTTAGTAGCTGGTTCAAACCCAAACCCAAAGAGGAGCAAAGTGATGCGTCTCTGGATGACGACTCAGCCGAACCAGTTCCCACTATGGTAAGGGTCATGCAGACCTACCGTTACCTCTTGGCTGACCGATAGATGGAGGCCAGGAAAACTGTTCTGGATTAGGTCTGATAAATTAAATAAAAATGTAGTAGACATAACTGCATGCGTTGCAGGATGTATTTATGTCAAGTTAGTTTCAAGGTTAGGATTTGGTGTACACTGTCCTACAAAACATTTAGATGGACATATCTGTAAAATTGACCACTAAGGCCACCAGTTTTGGCTGTTATTCATATTTTTATGATATTGATTGTATTGTGCTCATTGCTCTCTTTATGAGACACAGCAGAGATGTTGAAGTTTAGTTTAAATGTAGATTAAGCTAACCTCTTTTAATGGAAATACAATAATGTATGATTCAAAATAATAAAGGGTAGTTTTTGTTCCTCATGCCATTTAGATTTATTTTTCATATTTACTATAAACAAGCAACGAATCATTTAGAGACAAAATAAACGAAGTAAAAACTCACAAACTCACAAGTTCATTTAGGAAATATATAAGTTACAGTTTGACTTGTATTGTTGGGTATGTCCATTGTGGAGTATGTAGTCAATAACAAAAATGTGCTAGCAAATATTAGAAAGGCAGACGGCAACGTTTGTACAAACATATTTGTACAAACACTGTAGGCTTTTTAAATAGGTGATCAAGTGTTTTAACTACCCTGATCAGAATGAAAAGACAATGGATGCAAAGTGATTTGTCCGAAAAGTAAACAAATCCCATCTTGCCTTATATGATTTGACAATGCTTAACTTTACCAACTTGTTGTAAAGGTTATAATAAAACATGGGGTTCTGAGAGGTAACCAAACCTACCCTTTGTATTCAGTTAAAAGTAATATCTCCTTAGTTCAACATGGTTTGAGTTTTTTGGTAACCTCATTGTGTAGCAGTTGGTCAGTGGGTATGGTTGATGATGAAACAGTGGGATTGTAAAGAGAGGCTATAAAGAGAGGCTTTTTAAGTTTACTAGTCACCTATCTAAATGCTTTTTTAGTTTTTATATATTATTTTACGTATATTAAATAAAAGACTAGGCTACCACAACTTACCACAGATGTTCAGTAATTCTTCAAGTTTACAATATACAAATATTTGTGTGTATTTCCTTAGGAGGCTCCTCCCACCCTATCTTCTTTCCCTTCCCCACCCACTAGCAACATCCCTGCAGCTAATTTTCCTATACAGCCTACGTCTGCTGGGATCAACCCCTTTTCTCGAAAAGCGGGTGAGTACTACAGTATTTGGCAAAACATTTCTCCTCAGGTGAGTCATTTTCCCTCTTAAGCTGCCGCACGCCTGCTCTAGGACTGTTGTGCCGAAGGAAGGCCCCCCATGCAGAAATGGGTTTGCCCTATCAGTATGCACTGTGTAGAATACTAGGTTACATATTGGTCAGCAATGGGGGAGTTACTTCTTCATACAACAGCACAAAACGGGTAGCCCATATTTCAAGCTGTCTTTGAAACACAACTATAGCAAAAAGCTTATTCATGATTACTGGAGAGGTGTTATATTTTGAGACAGGCTTGAAAATGCAACAATAGACAAAGGGTTCCTACATTTTGAAAATGTCTGTTGGCAATGTGCAAATAATACTAAATTATATCTTGTTTCATAAAACCAAATGAAGTGTTATTTACTATAAACCATTTGGCCCATGTTGTCACATACCAAATATGAAATCCTCAATTAATGTCAAGTAGTTCTAGAGTCTATCATAATAAATATACACTACCGTTCATATGTTCGGGGTCACTTAGAAATGTCCTTGTTTTTCCTCATAATGTATGTTATGGATAGTATTGCAATTTATATATTGTAATGTTTTGTTGATTGCTGCTAACTTTTGGACAGGTTTCAAAAACTGTGTCTTAATATACTTTTTTTCCGATTAATTGGCAGCTATATGTGCACAGGAATTTAACAATCGTATTTTTATGTAGGATTATTTTATGTTGGATTCAACTGGTAACTCAAAGATGTCATGTATTGCCAAAATCACTGATCCAACTGCTGCAATTGAATGAAGGGTGATGGTGCGAGGGAGTTGAGCAAAACGAAAGAAATGCTAAAAGCGGATCATGTACTTGATCATATATTTGATCACTTTACCATACTGGCGATGGTATTACATACGGATCGAACAAAAATCCTACACAAGAACAAAGGCAAAATAAATAATGTGTGCAATAAGGTGAATGTGTGTGTGGGGTGTGCTGCTGTCATTGTTCTCATTCTGGCAGTTAGTACACCAGCAAAATGGAGCGCTGATAAGGAGGTTGCTCCGCTGCTACCTGCAGAGCAGCTGTTACACAAAGAAATACTTACCTAACTCAAATATTTTATTGCAAACCATCTCACTCCTAGCAAGCATTTCACAACACTCACTTCAGATAACAATCCCTCCCTCACTAGCTAATTGTAGCTAATAACATTAGCTACTGAGCTAGACTAGCTAAGTACATGTACATTGTCTGTGATGAAAAGTTTGAGTAAATTGTTTTATTTTGCATAATGTTGTTGACATTCTGCTTCTGAATTTCGAGTGACGGTTGATGGGAGTTAGTCTGCGGCAAAACCTGTGGGATGCTACTTTAAATCAGGCAGCTGACACAAGTTTTCTGTAACGTAGTACAGGCATCACAGAACAGTTGGCTTTGTGAATTATTTTAATATTAGCTTTGTGCTATTTATCAACACTAGCCAGCTTTGATGGAAGATTTGTATTTTTGGAGAGTTGGTTAGCACCATCCATTTAGCTTCATATGAAATAGCTATAAATAGCTGAGTTGCTGACTGATATCTTTAATAACAAATATAGTTTTAGTGACATAGTCAACTTTCTAGTTAAAATATATACGGATCATTGGTGCAACTCCTCAACTAGTTACACATTTTCACAACTAAGATAAGCTTATCAAAGAAAAAACTTTGTTTTACATTATTTCCATTCTTTTTGATTTGTCTTACTTCAGCCTGTATTAAAACTCATCACTTGTGACACATGTAGCTTTCAGTTGTTTTTAACTTTCTTTACAAATGCATGTAAACTCTTTGAAAATATAGGGAGACCAGTTGAGAAATGCTGATATTTAACATTTTTATGTACTACACACGTGAAATAGTGTATTTGTCTGGATGCAGGTCAGCAGCTGGGATAAACAAAAGGATCATCAGTTTCGGGCAATATATTTTAGGTAAGATGTCTGCAGAGCATGTCTGAGGTAAGATGTCTGGGGTAAGATGTCTGCTCTACATGTCTGAGATAAGATGTCTGCCCTACATGTCTGAGGTAAGATGTCTGCTCTACATGTCTGAGATAAGATGTCTGCCCTACATGTCTGAGGTAAGATGTCTGCTCTACATGTCTGAG
>JACXGJ010003758.1:8698-51069 GCA_016801105.1 Esox niger | reverse complement strand
ACACACACACACACACACACACACACACACACACACAGTTTGAGACATCATTCTTCACTGTATGGTGATGAATAGAAAGAAAGCACTTTTTACATCACACAGCCCTCCCCCTGAAACAGTGAGATAAGTGAAACTGACATACTGTATTTACCAACGGAGCCTGGAACAATAATCACAGTCGTCTAGCAGCCAGGAAACACATTTGATACTGAAAAAGTGTTGGACTTGAGAATGGATCTGGGCTATCTGGGGTTGTGTGTCCACCTGGTGAGATTCCAAATGGATTTTGCAGAGGACAGAGTGAAGAAAAGGACACACAAAAACATACACAGCGTTCAGCAAGAGAACAGGCCCTTGCCCATTTGGAAAATATATTTCAATCGTTACAAACACAGCCCTATCAATTGCCACCAATACTTCTAAGTTCAATTCACCTGCAACTTCTAACAGAATCAGTAAATGCAATCTAAACAATGACCTAGCAGAACAAGTGAAAACACTGACACATAAAACCCATATATTCCCAACAGGTCTCACTCTCCCAGTCCACACATGTACTAAGGTCACGCAGGCCGCTTGAATCCGTTTGCCGCCGCGTCGCATTGAATGTCTCACCTCCCCCCACGGTACGGCCCGCCTCCCATCCTCTCTCCATTAAATAAATTGTTTTGTAATAATCTCCTGTGATGTGTGCTCCTAATATCGGTGGATTGGCACAGTAGCAGCCTCTTTTGATTACCCCACTCTCAGGCCCGGCCATAGCACTCGCTAATCCTGCGCTTTACCTTCAATAAATTAAAAAAAGAGACTCATTTAACTGAGAGCAGAAAAAGGCAGAGCGCAATGGCTCCTCGGTCGGACACCTCGGTCATCACGACATCCTCTAGCACAGATTAGTGCTCAACTCTAGTGTGCCGTGCAGAGGAGAGCAGCAGAGGGTTGACCGGGGGGCTGGGGCCCGGAGCCGGGGCCCGGGACGGCACTCACTCCCAACACCGGCCAATAGGGTGGAAGCTGCCCGAGGCTGCAGCATCAAGCGGCCACCGTGGGAGAGTGTGTGTCCTTTTCTCCCCTCCATCCTCCACCTCCCCCGCCCACCCCCCGGCTCAGTTTCTATAAATCACCCAATGACAAGCTAGAGGTCCTGCAAGACCAAAACAAATCAATAAGAAAATGCACCCTCAAATAAACTGTAATCACACTGACTGAAAGTAGACACTGTCATTAGATTTCCCCTCCCCATGCACTTTTTGACCAATGAGAAAGTGTGAGGGAAAAGCATGTGTGTGGTTGTGTTTGAGCACGTTGAGAAACATTACTACAAAATGGCAGCAGTATATTACACCTGTGTCATATGTCATTTGAAAGCCAATTTCCTGAGTGGGATTAATTATGTTGCTGTAGTGTTCATGGCACTACACTGCTGCAAAATTGTATATCATTTCCTCAACCTATAAGTCAATCAATGATTCAACTGCCAAAATATTTCTGGCTAACAAGCTGTTCATTGTGCTTCTAAAATTAACAATACACTGTCGAAAATATACAATTAGATACTATATAAATGAAGTTATTTCAATAAATGTGCTAAATTTATTTTCAGAAATTGAAATGTAAAATATCTTATATTGAGTTAACATTATTGTAAACTAATGATTGTGGACCTATACACACAGACTACCGGCTTTTAAATATACATTTTTATACTTGCTTTACATATGAACCGCTGAATAAACTCAGTAAATCTCCCCAGGAGATTTTTTGTTTAATAAACAAGCACAACTTTTACCACAGTTTTACATACTGACAGCATTTCCAAACAGAGGTTTGCTGTATTTTAAAAATGGGATAATAACCCCACTCCCGTTCACTGGGAGTTGAAGTAAGCTGAACTAATAGGTATTTCAACATGCATTCTGCTAATGCACATTTGGAAATAAAGTAGTTTCTTGGCCGTTGAAACGCATTCAACCTGTACAGTAATAAGCATCCTGTCGTCTAAACCTGCACTACTCCTCTTTAATGTATTCTACTGGTAAGGTAACAGGAGAAGAAACGGTAAGATGTCATTTTAGATTCCTTTTTGTCTCTGCTGAGGGAAGTCTCTTTGGGGAGATGGTGATGGTTATACACAATGAGCATCCCGGTGAGAGGATGGGGTTTGAAGGGCGGTTTGAGGGAAGCACCTCCTGGCTGAGGCAGAGGGAAGAAATGGACAAACTAACTGACAGACACAGCAGCCCATGGCCATTGGGGTGGTAAAGCAATCTTCTACTTATAAGTGTTAAACATCTGATTCCAAATCTGTGGGGATATGGCAGTGTACAACTACTGATGGAATATGTCCTTCAGGGCCACTGCTGAATCACCAGGTACTTGAAGACTGGGAAACCACATTTTGCTGCTATGGTTCTGCCTCACCTGTAATTAACCTTGTCCAATATTACTGATTCATCCCGTACAAATCCCCAATCAATCACCCATCTCCTCTGCCACTGACTGGCTGGCTGCCTGGCTACATCGCTTCACCACAGGAAAGAAGAAGATGCATGTTCAGAAATGAGGCTGTACAGCTTTGGATCTGGAAATGAGCCTATAGATTGGATTATGATGCCATTTTTAATCCCTCTTTTCCCTCCGAAGAAGTGATCCTCCCCTCCCTCCCAACGTTATACAATAGTTGACAAGAGAAAAGATTGCTGAATTCTGGTAGTCATGACTGTGTGTGACTCCCAGTGACACTTTAATTTGTGCTTATAATGTCAATACTAAATAGCAACGGATTTGGTGCAGTCAGGAAAATAGACATTTTTAATCACGGAGACACTTCTGACTTTTTCCATCCTCGCCCATTACAGGATTCTCCACGTCTTCCTTTGACTTTAATTTCAGCCATCTTGTGTGTTATTTCTGCCTCCCAGGAGCACTAGTTTCCATTCATCCTAGGACAGCAACACAGACATGAACAACTCCTCAGGATCCCAATCCTCCTCTCTTCAACATCACATTTCCACGTACATTAGAAGGGACTATGTTTCCATCTCACCTGACCGAAAGCCTGGCTCTATAATACAAATGTCTGGAGGGGAATGCACACATAGAATCAAAATAGACCCAGAAACTGTGACAACATGGTCTGAGGGGGAACTTCCCTACAGTGGATTCTCCCCAGGCTTCTCACTGGGCTTTTTCATTCAACCCATTCCTTTATTAATGACAACTGGAACAAACAACCTCCAGTGCAAACAAGCAGAAGTCCCATGGCACACACGGGTCTATCTGTTGGTGAAATGAACGAGGCCACTGGCTACAGTTAAATGTGCTTAGCAGGAAGACACACTATAAAAAATAAAACAATAAAAAAGAATCCCGGCTCCCTTAAGTGTTAGTTTGCTCATCTCATGTATGTTTAGATGGCTGCACTCATTAGCAGAGCACTGTACTTCAACGGGCCCACTTGAGCAATGCTCATCGCAGAATGTGCAACATGACCTATGTTAAGGTTAAAGGCATCAGCTGGATGAGTAAATTATACCGATAGCACACCACGAACAATGGGTCGGGACTGAAAGAGATTTTTAATTGCACAATTGAGAGGAACGTCCCATATAATCACAGTCAAGCAATTTCAAAGCATGTAAACTGCTGTCAGCTTGCCGAAATGTTTCAAAGATAATTATGCCGGTATACAGTACAGTAATACCCTCCCACACAGAGTGACTGACCTGATTCTCATGCCACTTGGCAGGCACATCAACCTGACAGTGGGACATGTCAGATGCCAGGGGGGGAGCCAGAGACTGGCACTGCAGGATGGGGTACAGACTCCTGCACCTGAAGTGACCCTCCCCTTTTTGGGTTTATGAGAACTCGTCGGGGGAGGCCGTGAGCACAGCCAGAGAGGGAGACAACTGTAGCTCTGGAGGAGGGACTGGGGTGACTTTGGTGTAGGAGGTGCCATCTGCAGCGGTAGCAGAGAGGGGTGACATTGGGAAAGGAGATGATGGCAATTGTGGTGGGAGAGAGGGGTAACAGTCAGATAATTGATTGCAGCATCTGTGATCTAGCCCTCGCAGAATACTAATACCTCAAAATGAGAAGAAAACAATCTAATAACCCTGGAATGAAATGCAACCACATAGTCGGAATACTGACTAAGAGACACCAGGAAGCCCGTCTTCCATTTAATGAATATGGGGTAAAGTAAAGGTTGAAATATATCCCTAGTTGAAAGAAAACAAAAATGATGGTACAAAAATAGCCTATGATTCCATAACTCAAAACTTACTCCGAATATTTAGGCAATGCATGCCAACTCATAAATACTGTCAGCTCCACAGTGCACATACACACACGAAGCAAATTGCATCTCATTTCTTTTTGTCAGACGTCTCTGAGTAATGCAGACATCTGAGAAATGTGCACCGTTCTGTGATAAAAAGGTGAGTGTTGGTGCAGATTCACCAGACCAACGGGTAAACAAACAGAGAAATCGGTTTGTTTTCCATGGAGATTGCTTTCCTTTCCGAGTCTCGTCTCTCTACACACAGCCCAGGGCTGTCTGCCTGCACCCTCTCTTCGCTTCCCGCCAGCCTTGCCTGTCTGTCTGGTCACACTCATCGGACACACTCATCATCCATCACAAGCCCTGGTGTTATGATTGAAGCTCTATTGCCATGACACACGTCTGCTTGTGCCAGGTAACAGGCTTATGACCGTACTTCGTTATATATCCTTCTACTGTAAAGACAAACAGGCCACATCAGATCCAATGTCAAGGACAGGGAAATGTGTCGGCTAAACCGGACGATACTACTGTCATGGGGTATTACTACATGACTTACTCTGAAGGTCCAGTTGACAATTCAACGTAACCAACACAAACGAAATAATGAGATGTATAAGCTGATGAGCCAAAACATTATGACCACGTGCCTAATATGCTGTTCATTCTCTGCGTGCCGCCAAAAGAGAGCGAGGCATGGACTCTACAAGACCCCTGAAGGAGTCCGGTGGTATCTGGCACCAAGAAATTAGCAGCAAATCCTGTAAGCTGCAAGGTGGAGCCGCTGTGGATCGGACTTGTTGGTCCAGCACATCCCAAGAATTCTACTCCTTGAACTCTTCATCATGCTCCTCAAACTATTCCTGCAGTGTGGCAGGTTGCATCATCGTGCTGAAAGAGACCACTGCATTTAGGGAATACCGTTGCCATGAATGGTTGTTCCTGGTCTGCAAAGATGTTGAGATAGGTGGCTGGTGTCAGATCGACGGCCACATATATGCCTGGACCCAGGGTTTCCCTGCAGAACGTTGCCCAGGGCATCACAGAGCATCCACAGGCATATCTTCCCACTTTATTACACACGCTCATCGATGAGCCTTGGACACCCAGCTCCCAGTCACTGGTTTGTAGTTTGTCCCTACTCGGACAACTGATGGTCGGTACTCACCACTGCTGACCAGGAGAACCCCACAAGCCTTGTCACTTCAGAGATGCTCTGACCCGGTTGTCCTGCCATAACAATTTGGTCCTTTTTCCTGCCCATTTCTCTTGCATCCGACGCATTGACTATGAGAACCGATTGTTCGTTAATCATCTAATCTACTCGGATCATGACATGTGCCCTTGTTCAGAGAGATGATCAATGTTATGTGTTTCACCTGTGAGTGGTCATAATATTCACTCGCTGTATATGATGACACATCCATATGTAGCTTGAAATGTATGATTTTATGTAGAATTCTTGCTAAGAATGCTTAGCATTGGGACAGTGAACTGTCCAGACACCTTAACAAAGACACAAAATCATTGGATCAACACTTTAGATACTCTCCATCAAGTCCAGTAGTGCCTATCAAACAATGATACCAGTGTGTGATCAGACCAACAGACTCTATGGTCAGTCAATAGACTACCTTGATATGATTTCGGGCAACATTTTTCTTTTGTTATATAGTCATATAGGGAAAATCCACACTCATGTAAGACATCACAGTAGAAGGGAGGGATGAATTGCTAAAAGAAACAATAACATGATTACATAATGGCAAAGATGGGCTGGTCTGTGGGCATTGGAGTATGGATACAGAGACAGATGAGGTTTACTACTGACATTATTTCAGTGAAAGATGGATGGCAATAGATTGAGGTATATCATATTTTTTGTTGGAGTGGATCATATATTCAATACAAAAAATATTAGAAATTAAGTAAGAAATGTGATCTTATTTTCATGAACAATGGTTGAACTGATCTACAGTCCAACTAATCAAAAGTTTTTGGTTGCTTAATAATGTTGATAACTGAGAAGGGTTAAAATTAAGAGACCACTGCAAATTGAAGACTTCTGTTCCTCACTCAACACTTTCCTTTTTGACTTTTTTGGAAAGGATGAAAAAGGTGCAGTGGTCTCTTAATTTTTTCCGGAGCTATATATTGATTTTCAATGTGCAATTTCCTTGTTCTGGACAGAGATCTCAAATATGGAAGCCTAACTGTATAAATGTCAAAGGCCTACATATTTTTACATACTGTATCAGAATACCAAAAGATGGCAGGGTAAGTTAACACCACCTCTCAAAAATGGAAATGTACTAGAGATAATCTGGGTTAACAAATATTGGATACAATTGCGTTGAATTTTAATATAATTGTAAATGAAATATAGTTATTTGATTTCATATTGAACAATACATTGAAATAATGCATATCAGATATTACAACTGCAATATGAAATGTTATATCTAGTTGCTGTGAAACTACAATCCATTATTGCATACAACACATGATTTAATAAAATATTCCATTAATTTATTATATATTATAATATTATAAGTATGACTAAATTGACTTTGATCCACCAACTAAATAATACCTGTGTAAGAGGTTTCTATTCATGAAATTGTTGGGATCCAGTTTACGGATTGATTATTATACCATATCAATGCCTTCAAAATTCATGTAGGTGCATGGCCAATGTCCTTATTAGTGTATATTTTATCATTTAGATTAAGTCAATGACATGACATACTGTACGTAAGAATGTTTTTTGACCTATGGCCGGAAAAAGCACACAAGCTGTAGAATCAATGATAGACAATCTCCAAAATGCTAAGCCGTCCACAGCTACACCTTTACGGCAATGCATCAGATGCATGCAACTGTACTCTATAAGCAATGTCACACTCAAGGGCAATACTTAATTAATAATAAGAGAAAGGAGAATGCACGATATAGGAAAGGCTAATGGAGTTCCACTGTTGCCCTGTAATGCGATTAGTTCAAAAAGACAAAACACATTAGATAAGGAAGTAGTCTTTTTTAGTTTTTCCATTTATGCCTCTTATTGAAAACTAGAATAATGATACTGGTGATGTAGTAGCCTTCATGTAGAACTGGTTATAAATGTTAAACACATGAAACAGATATTCGAGAATCATCTGTGCTGGTTTTGTGTGGCCTGTTCCTGGACCACAATAATTCTGACGCCATGATTCGTATACATTCAATTAATATTACTTTTCTAACTAGATCTTTTTTTTCACCATGTTATACATAGGCTAACGAAAAGTGATGAGTAAATTATGAATAGTTTCGGAGAAGCTTATAATGGGTTTATACAACTCTCAGAATAGTTTTCAAGTATCGTAGATTCGTTTTTATTAATAAATCAACACATTTATACAGATGTACGCACTAGGCAATTTCAGAGATAACAGAATTATTTAAAATCATCGATACCCTACAATGACTGCATGAACTATTGAGCTTGATAGAGAGATAAACGCATCCAGCCTATGCACTTCATCATGACTCTCAGATGTATGGCGAGAGCGCAATGGATCATTAGCTTACCTGAAATCACTGTACGGATGAATTATCCAAAATCCGGCGGATTTAACCCGCTCTTGTTCCCGTTCCACTGCCTTTTCGCTCCCAAACATCCTTAGGGAGAACTTATTGACTCCCGGTTGGAGCATTGCCCCAAACTGCCTGTGAATGAATCCTGCCTGGTACAATCTCTCATCGTCCGGCGAAATATGATCAATGTCATCCAACTTTATGAAGCCTGATTCCTGGTCAAGAGAAGCATGTTGGACACCACTGGCATCACCATCGCTGGCGCCTGGCGCACCTGTGTCCGCCCCGCCGCCAATAGCTCCGGGAGGGCTCTCCTCACTCGGAGTGACATCGCCCTCGGTGATGAGACGCCTCTCCTCCGCTGAGTCTGAGTCGTGCACATGCCGACTGGTGATGGAGGAGAGACTGCCTCGAAATCTCCGACAATCTCCATTTGAGCTGGTCTTCATTGGTCTCCCAATGTCCGTCTCCATAATCATCGTGTCCCCACTCCTGGTCTCCCCGACGCCTTTGCAGCTTCCTCCGGAGGTTGGCGATGGCAAGGGCTTCATCCTGATGCTCTTCCTCCGGGTGTCCTTGTCGCCGTCTTCTCCTTCGCCCATGATTGAGGCTTTCTGTCCAATATGCTGTGGCAAACTGTACAATCTTTTACGCATGGAGGAGTGCAACCTGTCCATTATCGCATTGAGACGAAACAATATTTCTATTTCGATAGATGTCCAGAATTGGGCGGTTTTTATTAGGAATTATTGCCACGAACCCCACAGCTCCCTATCTGTGAGTGAAAACGACCAGTCTGGAGCTAATCTCAAACCCTGAAAGCATTACACTGATACTCATGACACGGGCTGCTGTGGTTCTGCTGGTGCAAATACAGGAAGAGGCTCCTCTCTTGATCATTACCTGACACTTTGCACTGCCTTCTCGCGCTGCTTTTACAATCCAGTTCACCGAAACACCCAGTGCGTTTACGAGGTGGGAATAGCCACCTTAGCATGACATGTGAGGGACGTGCCGACCGACAGAGGAGATGAAGAGGTCATGAACAGCGCGAGGAGAGATGCTCTTTTCCTCCAAATACGTGTTAGCTGTCTGTCAAAAATAAATAGTGAAATTCAATCGTATAACGTATCACAGGCTACATTAACAGAAGCGCAAGGACCCTCTGACATATAATGTCATCCCAAGCCTTCTAGTGTTTGAATATTCATGAAGCTGATGTATTGGTTTGACATAGGATAACGGCAAATTAGCTCATCCCCATTTGGACTCCTGATTAAATGGTTAGCTCTCCTCAATTCTCAAAACGCCTTTCAAATCGTTTTAGGTTATATAAAATGGGGAATGTTTTAAGCCATTTCAGACTACGTGTGTCCTAATTGATAAAGGCAAGTAGCCCATTGCATTCCCCATTACGTATTTTGTTGACCAGGTTAAAGAGTATGGAAGCAAAGCTTGTATAATAAGGAACATGGCCACTAAACCAAAATAACAGAACAAGCAAGTCTACGCTTCTTCAAAATTTATTAGAAAAAAAGGTTGTTTTGCTAGTTGGCCTAGGCCTGTATCCTAATTGTATACATGTACAGTAGGCTAGTTAGTTCTCGACTGTATTTCCATTAAATGTTGTTGGGGAAAGTCATGTTGCTTTAAACACATGAATCTTATAACTGCAGGCATTAATCTCAATATAACTGCAGGATGATATTCACATAAAGCTTTACAATAGGATGTGTAATTTGACTGGCAAAAACACTGAGACATATCGTTATACTTTTATTTTGTTGCAGAAGTGACATTCGCCAGTAGAGCTAGGCTTTAGATTTGAAGGCTAAACCAGTCTCATGGTATGCAGCAGGAACAGACTGGGACAGTAATTTAGCTCAAGCCAACTACCTAGTTATAATGTAAGCATATGTCTGGCATAAGGGTTCCTCTGAATCAGCTCCTACCTGGAGTGTAGATGGTACAGGGCTAAAAGCTTAATTAACCCGTTGAGTTACAGGTGCCACTATCATTTAAATTTTGGGAGAACAGCGGCATTATTAGTCAGATCAAAATGATGAGTAATCATCATCTCGAAGGCACAACTGAAGTATTTAAAAAAATATTAGTTCATAAAAAAATTCCAAACATGAATGCATTAATCAATATACAGAAACATATATTTTAAGCAACCTAATTAAGTGATTGCAATAGTTTCTATATACTTGGTGGATAGTTCGTTACTATAGGTGCACCCTTCTAGGACTGTGTCGGACCCCTTTCCCTCAAAACCAGACAGAATGTTTCAGGGCATGGTGTTGGGAAGGTTCCAGGGATGTTTGCCCATACAGACACGATGGCATCACTCATTTGGAGCAAATAGGATTGTGGTACATTCACACTGCCAACCGCCAGTTCTACAGTGAATTGTTTTAAGTCAGGGGACTGTGCAGGCCACGCAAGTAAACAGGTCTGGGAATTGACACGCTAGGCAGTGCTTTTCCACTGTCTCCAGAGTTGATGATGGTGCCTAGTGGCTGCATTGGTTAACATGTGCCGAAGCTTCTGGATCTTTATCCACAGCAGTGCTCCACAGTCACTCAGTGGTTGTTTTCATATTAATGAGATTGTGTCTTTACAAGAAGGCCAATACTTGATTGTGTTCACATCTGATCATCTGTTGATGCCACAAGGATCAATCGGTTATGGTTCGAAAATATCAACAACTAATAATTCTGCAGGAATATACTAGTTTGTCCAATTGTCCAATAGGCTACACACTACAGGGACGGCTCACCTGGTTTGGACAGAGCTAATAGTTGGCTGACCAGATCGTAATAGAAAGTCAATTCAACGGCCCTGCTATACATACCACATTATTTAAAACAGTGTGTAAGTATATAATCAACTAAATGACAGTATTATAATTATCTTGATCTGAGTACAGAAATACAAACACCAAGGCCTCAATAAAATCAGTCTATTTCTCTTTGCACTCAATAGAGGAAATGTGTTTTTAATGAAGAGAAAATTTCACTCTCCAATCTTCAAAAGAATGGCAGACAATAAAAATCATTTCAGGGAAGAATGAACACAGAAATTCTCACTATAAATCTGTAATGCCACAAAACTGCTGCTGTTTGTAAATAACTTATTGTATAACATCCTTATTGATGGTAGCTTACCCTTAAAACCTCCCATTTTATCCCGCCAACCTAACGCAGACATTTTAAAGCCTAATAAAAAGATAGCAAAATTATTGTTTTCTTATAAGCAGCCTGGGTTTCAACGTCTGTTAATATAATGTGAATAGCAAATAGAGAAATTTCTATTTAGGCCATGTATGTTTTTCTTAACCTTGATATTTAAGGCCATAACGAAATCTCAAAATAACATAGAAACGATGCAAAAACATCACGATGCTTCGTTGTCTTTTGGTTGTAACATACGTCACACAACTGATCTTAGAACGATTGATTTAACAAGGATCATCCCAATTTCATAAAAAATAAAATATATATTAAGTTGGCGTTTCTTTTGCGAAATTTTCCATGCATTAAAAAAATCATTATGTGGCGTGACGCAGGAGGTCAGGAACTTCCGATTTTCCCGCGATCACATCGACAACGAGGTTAGCTAATAATCGGTTGAATCGTTTTAGATTATTATAGCTATATATTAATATAACTGTATATATTTTTTTTTAGAAATGTCAGAAATTCATAAATCGTCATGGAAACTAAAACTCTTCGGACGTTTTGTGCCTGGTTCGAAAAAAGTCGGAAGCAATCAGTGGAAGGTGACAAGTAAAAGTTATTTTATGTGTGCAATGTGTTGAGATGTAGCTTCAGTACTTGCTCTGCTAGAGCTAGGCTAACCAAGAATACACATTTGAACTAGATAGCACACACTTCTTTGTCTTAAGTGTTAACGCTAGTTAAATTTATAGGCCAACATTTTTACTGAAATTTAGATATGTGAATTGGCTAGCCGGAAATTTATTGAAATCGCACTTAAATCTTTACCATAGATGTCCGAGCCAAGCAGTGAAAATGCAGGTGATTTGTTGCTCACCATTGTGGAATCGGGTCACATGCTGGTCTCCCTAGGTCAGGAACTTCTGGTGAGTTGAAATCTCGTGATAGTATGTATTGAATATATAATTTGTAAGTACAGATATTTTAACAGGAACTTTCTGTCTTAGATATCGCATAGTGGAAATGCTTATGATTGATTCTCCTAATGACTGTACCTGTTTTAGCAAGGTAGCATACCCCACAGTTCCCAGACTGTTGTGCCTGTAAAAAAATAACACACGACTCAAAAATAAATATAATTATAAATTGCAGGAGCAGATTGGACACCCATTCAGACGAAAGCATAATCGGTTGGAAATAATCTACCATTTTAAAGCATTCGGGCAATACTGATTATTGAAGGATGCTTTTTGCCTGTAAGCATCCAATACAGATTGCAGGCAGATATATATGGGTGCATCCCAGTTGCACCAATTCAGGGCCGGACACAAATACCCTTTGAGAAAATGAGATAGTAGTCATTGATATATTAGTGATTTGTACCTTAATTCTCATGAATACTGTGGAAGATGGAAAATGTTCACAATCATTTATGAAAGAAACTCCTCTATCATTTGTATAACAGTTAAATATTTAAAGTTGAATTTTCTGGATCCACAGAATCAATCATCAAAACAAGACAGAGTACAAGCACAGAGACCAACAGAGTACTGTCCTGACAATTGCCTTATAATTGCTCTAAGTTAACATTGCTAGTTTCAAGCTTATATTCTGTTTCAACATTATAGGTGACGGAATTAGTATCTGCAGAACGCACATATAAGGAATAGTTGCCATCGTTAGGTAGCCTACAAAATGCAAGGTTGCACACTGCTGGGTCCAGGAGGCACAGAAAATCATAGAATGTTGGTTGCTCAGACAACCCAGTCAAAGGCTGATGTATATCAATCTGGACAGTTACTATATGGGGGCCTTTGGTTAAAGTAGCTTCCCCCAATAACCAAAGCAACAGAGTCCTGTTCATCTGTAGAATACAAGAAACAGAAGCCCCCCTGCTGCTATTAAGTCTAACCCCCAGAAGGGAGAATTCTAGGGGTTTTTGCTGGGCCCAAGGCCTAGTCTTCCACACATGGAGAAGCGGGCTAGTCTTCCACACACAGATGGAGACTAGGAGCATTACTCAGCCGACATTCCATTCATTACTGCCCCGGAACACAGATAGAAACATCATGACTTGCTGACAAGGAAAGACAAGTCTTTTAGTATATGTAATGTTTCATGCATACCAAGTACAAAGACCTAACAGAATAATGAATAAATAAGAATATAATAATAAATTCATTTTCCCCAATACCTTCTAGTACTCAGAGGTGGTTCTAGCTTGAATGGCTCTCTGAGCAAATCCCCCCCCCCCTTTCTGCCAGCACTCCCCAAACTAACTGTTCGGGACAACACAAATAAATAGACATTTAAAACTATATACAAAAATAAGTCTCAGAAATATCAAGCAGTGACAATGACAAATAGTAACAAATTGTAGTATAAAAATAAAAGTAAGAATCAAATTATTTCAGTATTACCTTTTTGCTAACAACAAACACACAAATAAAACTAAATTGCCCAAATCCTATTTCACAAAAGTATATAAATGTAAAAGCACACTTATAAAGAAGAGAACCTGATAACTACACTATTGCACTTCAAACAAAAAAAATGCAAATCTTGTTGCACAACTGCCATCTAAACCCAGACCTTTTTTGCCTTCCTTGATGCAAAGTCATGAATTACATCATCTTAAGAAATATGTCCCGCAGTTGCATGGATTATACTTATGACCACAAGGCCACTAAGGCATTCCTCTGACATGGTGGACCTCAGGTAGGATTTCATGAGTTTCAGCTTAGATAAGCTCCTTTATGCTTCAGCTATGGTCACTGGAAGAGTAAGACAAATTCTGAAAGCGGTCCACAAAATGTATAGATTTCTGAGGTCCCTTTTGTGTATAAATTTCAGCAGCTCAAGCAGGGTCATGGTCTTCGATGGCAAGTCAGGCAAATTCTTCAGTTCCTGCGCAAGCTCTTTGCCATCCAAGTCTGAGTGTTCTTTATAGTACCGGGTTACACAATGGGCCTCACATTGTTCTGTCAGCTACTCATTTCAGAGACTTTGGAAGGTTGACAGCGCTCCAAACCTCTCTCCCACATTTTCCAATGTGGAAAATCTAAGCAATTTCAAGGCACAAGACAATCTAAAAGAGTCAGTATATCACAAAAGATACAAAAATATCAGCATAATAGAGATGTCTGTTAAGTTAGCCTACAGCAGTGTTTTCATCCCTGGTCCTGTAGGCACACCGCCCTGCGTGTTTTGGAACTCTCCCTGCTCTGTCACACCTGATTCAAATGATCAGCTCATTATCACGTCTTTGATGAGCTACATCAGGTGTGTTAGGGCAAGGAGAGCTCTAAAACATGTAGGACAGTGTGCCTCCAGGACCAGGGTTGAAAAATACTGACCTACAGCATTGGAAATTCTCCTTACTCAGCTCAGGTCCTTGTGAATACTATAACAGATAACCTGTATTATGTCTCATCAATGAAAGTTAACCAAGTCAATAATATGCTAGTTAGGTTGTAGTTGTTTTGCTGCAGGCTACACATATTATCATGATAAAACTGTAAAATTATATCCAATGTTATGTAGGCTAGTTGGACTGAAAACTGTATATTGTTGCCTTACGTGTAATAGCATAGCAAGCAACATAACATAGGCTAACAAACATACGTGTAATACTAACTAGCCTATTTCATCAGATTACATGCATAATATTATACTCATAAATAAATCTTTTTTGCATTATGTTTTCCAAACTGGGCACCTGATGGCTTAGACCTTTTCTTATCCATTTCTGATGATTTGATCATGACTGTGAAGTGGAAAGCGTATGGCACTATCCTTGCATAGATTAGGGTGTCCTTGTGTGCCAGAAAACTGTACTACTACGGAAGGAGGATACCAATCAGAGGCCTCAAAGAAGACAATGGCAACATTATAAATGCTTTGGGCCTTTATGGCAAAGACTGGTCAATGGGTGTATGTGACCACAACCACAAATCTGGCCTCTAAGCATAGTAGGTTTCTAGGCCAAGTTGCAAATATGTTTTATTGTAAAGTATGGACAAAGGTTGACTTGGAATTTAGTAAGAGCAGTTGTTCTCAAGTTGGTTCATTGTGCCAGGGTGTCAGCCCTAAAAATGGGGTCCACAAATTACTCGGCCGCATTTTTTTGAGCCGAAGTAACTCTAAATAGAAGGATATGGGTCTTTGGTTCCATTGTTCTACAATTTCCTTACATTTCTGTTATTATCAAGGCAAGTAGAATAACTGCTACGTTATAAAACTGTATAAAACACTGTTGTCAATCTGGTGAGCTAGAAATTGAGATTATATTTCATCCCTTACAATAGCCTGTGTTCTTCTGCCGAGGTAAATTTGAAATCTATTGTCCTTGGACAAGCCCAAGAAAGACAGGTTGGAAGTTTTATCTTAATTCCATTATTTGCATAGGTTTTGGAGAAAAACAACTAACAAATACTTTAATGCTAAGCTTAGTGTGGCAAAAAATGTAATGCTAACTTACCATGCTACATGCTATGTGTTAGAATCGGCTATCTAGTTAGTTTGTTGTCTGTTATTGTTATAGAATAGTGTCTTTCCCGTCGCTTAAGTCGTCTTGCTTTATCTTTCTCCTCAAATTGCAATACACTTGCATACTTGTAAAAAGGATTTGGACACTCCTTTTCTCCTTTTCTGGGTTTTTGGAGGGAGAATGGGGTGACCTAAGGAAATATCCCTTTTTATTCCCAATTTCCTCCAACTTGGACAGAAAACCTTGGGTACTTTTACAAATGTGTTATTAAGCAGGATTCACTGACAATTGACAGGTAAAAGAAGTGGAATCCCCTGCCCAATAGTGTACAGCTGAGGGTGACAGTTTATTTTGTTTATTTTATAATATTAGGTAATGTCATTAGAAGAAGGCAGGACACAAGGGCAGGGAGAACAGACTACTTAAATAAAAAAGTAACAAAAACAGACAAACAACATTCACTAGGGAAGGTTGAACTTAAATAGGGGCAGTGTATGCCAGGAAGTGACATTAGGGGTGCTTTTATTAATCGGAAAATAGAATTATGTGATTTCCTATTTGTTACTGATGGGCAGTTGTCCATATTTGGAATTGGTTGTCACACTGGTGCAATGTTCAGGCCCGCTGTAGCAAGTAGCTTAGCCTGTTCATACAATCAGAAGGAAAATATAGGAGTGTGTCCCAAAAAAGAAAAATAGGTTGAACATTCATTGAGACCAAGATGTGCTAAAATAATATGCCAAATCTAACTTTGGTGAGCCAGCTCCCAGTTCCAAACAGCAGCTGACTGAGAGTGAAACAGCCACAACCGCTGGAATGAGGAGCTAGCAGAAACAGCTGCAGTAGCTGCTAGCCTGGATCATGTGGACCAGCTTTCACTGCCAGCAGCTGATCTCACAGTGGAGGAGCAAAATGGGTCAACTTTTTCAGGTTTAATATAAGCTATAATGACCAGTTTGGATCCGATTCACATATTCTCATGAGCATAATGGACAGTAAATAATGTAATACATTTTAAAGAATGTCAATAACAACAATATTAACCCATTCAAAAGGAACTATATATATGATATTTAGTACAAAAAATCTATACAAATAGATATAGAAATACATTAAAATAATAAAAATGTATATAAACACACACACACACACACACACACACAGATATATGTATATGATATAAAAAAGTAAAAAGAATATATAAGAAACAAAATATAAAATCACAATTATAATTATAAAATATTTATAAATGTGAGCTTTTATAAAAAATGTTTTTTTAGGTACAATTTCAAAGAATGCACTGACGTAGCAGCCCTGACATTCTGTGGTAGGCTGTTCCAGAGTCTAGGGGCCTATATATTAAAGGCCCGGTTCCATATAGTTTTCAGTCTAGGCTCTGGGACATCCAGAAGTCTTTTGCAGCTGAGCCTAACAGTGTAGTATGAGTTCAGCATGTCACTAAAGAAATCAGGTGCCAGAACATGTAGTGCCTTAAAAGTGATAAGTAGAATTTTTAAATATACTCAGAATTTTTTAGTTTATAAAAAATTTTTTAACTTGTTTTGCCATGTGCAAATGCTTTATATTATTTATATAATGTTTTATTCCATAATTACATTGGTTAAAATTCCAAATCAAATTGCTAAATTATCCATCTTTTGAACATTGTATATCAATTGTATATAGCAGATTTGTCCAAATAACAAATACATGTAAAATACTTTTCAAGGTTAAGACACATTTTACTACTGAAATAATTTAGGCTTGCTACATTTTACTTTGTACAAAGATCTAGAATGGTACTTTCACTTTAACTATATAGAATATTTCATTCTCAATTTGTATTGCATAAATATTTGAAAAGATCCATCGGGCTGAATATTTATTATATTTACTGCGCTATATTTGGAAAACAATATATTGAACAGGGTAGTGTTAATAGATTCTAAACTTTGATGGACTTTTGTTGATGATTAGCTTAATGTAAGGTGTCAAACATGACTTGAAAGCATGTTCAGGGTAATATCATGTTTTCAGGGTAATGTTAGCTATGTGCCGATTCATGTACGGCACAAAAAAGTAATTGCTTTTAGCTTTATCAATGACCCATGTATACTCAATAGGCTGATTCTTATGTAACTAATATCAGCACAACGTTATTTAGCCTCCAACCACTTGTTTATTTAGTTTAAAAAATGTTGATTGTAAAGACATGTAGATTGTATGCTACTGGTAACTGGGGCTGAAAGGATTTTCTAAGTCAATAGAGCCCCCTGCAGGTGTAGTTAAGCATCTCAGCTGAATTTTGAGTTATGTTGCTAACCAAAAGGAGTTTTTTATAGCTCAGTTGACAGTTTCTGTTTAAAAGCGTTAAAGGGTTAATGTGTTAATGTGTAACTCACTTTATTCGAACTGTTAAAACCAGTGATCTGCTTTTTAAAACTGTTGAGCATTGGTATTTAACCTGTCATATATCAGCTTCCTTGCTCTGAGATGACAGGGGTGGAACTACATAAGATGTGTTCAAAGTCGTCATTTCAGTCAGTGCTGTTGGAACTATAAAAGAATCGTACGTTCCTGGTTTTATTGGAAATGTTGGTTATGGTGTGAATTTTGACAATAC
Organism: Esox niger; assembly: GCA_016801105.1. NCBI lineage: Eukaryota > Metazoa > Chordata > Actinopteri > Esociformes > Esocidae > Esox > Esox niger. The sequence continues at coordinate 32,911 of JACXGJ010003758.1, read as the reverse complement.
AGAAATTATTTCCAGCCATGATACACACAGCCCATATATGCACGGAACAAGAGAAATTTTCTTTTGGTGCCTGTATGCGTTGAATTTAAAACAAAGTGTATCTTCCTTTCCGCTCAATGAATGCTGTTTTGGTGTCACGCCAAATGCAATCAACAAGTAGCCAAGTCAAGACTCAATAAAAGGAAAAAAGAAATGGTTGGAGATAAGTCATAATCACCAAAGCTTTATTTAAATATATATTGTAACCAGAAATCATATTTTTGTCCAGGGTCTATTATCTGTATATATTATGTTAGCCAGGCCCGGTAGTATGTTTTAATTAAAGCCAGAACATAACTTAGAACACTGATCACTGCAAAAAGTAAAAAGGGTTTACTATTGTTTGTGTAAATGTTTTTTTCAGGATGGCTTCTCCTTGATTGATGCTCCAAACTTCCTCAAAGCTCAGCAAAATTCAGATACTCTGTTTTTACGTCTGACTGTTAAGGTGGGTTGCAAAGATGGATCAGAACAACTAAGTGTGTCCACATCAGTGACAGTGATCTTAAAACGTTTGTTGTAAGTTCCCCTTGGATCTCCCCTCTAGCATTCTAATCACATTGTTATAGTAGCTACAGTACATACTAGAGTCTGTAACATACCTATTATTATGTTTATTATATGGAGCTGAATGTTTTTAAACAAGTCAACACAAACATTCTACAGTAGATTATTTTCCCAGCATTTGTATTGTGGTAGCTTTATTTACCATAGCCAGATTACAAATAGACATGTGTGTGGTGGAGCGGATGTTTGGCAAGGCTGGCTGTGCTGAGACAACAGTGTAATTGGTAATTTAATGGCCTGGATTAAGGGGATCTGAGGCTTGACATGATGTATTTTGTGCGGTCTTTGGCACAACTAGCCAGCTGTGAGCGGTACTCTGGCTGCCCATATTCTACCAAGGGCCTGGCTGGGGAGTAATATGTACACTAAGTAAGACTTGTAGGTAATTTACACAGTGATGAATTGGAAGTGGAATGTCAAGCTTGCAGCTTCGGGTCAAGAATGTCTCAGTAGTTAGAAATTACAAAAGAAGCTAAGTTAGTTTTTACTACAAATTGAATCACTGAATCTGTCACTCATTGTTGGAGTCTATTAAGGGGAATAACAACAAATGTCTAGAATTTGTCTGAGTTCATAAATCGCTTGAAGTAGTTAATGGGTCAAGGTTTGTCAATAGCAGCATCATCTGGTTACATTGCTCTCCCCAAATGTACGTCCATCAATAGAAAAACAAATGTTCTGTTAAAACACAACATTGGGGAACCTCAATTGATTGTGGTATATACCAATACATACTGATGAGCCAACACGTTATGACCATTCACAGGTGAAGCGGATAATGTTGACCATCTCGTAATAAGAGCGCATCATGGTCTGGGTAGATGACATCGTAAGTGAACATTCAGTTCTCATAGTCAACGTGTTGGATGCAGGAGAAATGGGCAGGAATAAAGACGTGAGTGACTTTGACAAGGCCCAAATTATTATGGCCAGACTACTGGATAAGAGCATCTCTGAAACTTCAAGCCGTTGTGGGTTCTCCCATTCAGCAGTGTGTACCTACTATCAGTTGTCCGAGGAGGGACAAACGACAAACAGGCAGCAGGAAGTTGGGCGCCCAAGGCTCTCGATGCTCAAGAGCAACAAAGGCTATCCCATCTGGTCACAGAAAATGGTTCTGGGAGAAATGTGTCACAGCACACAGCGCATTTCATCCTGCTGCGTATGGGGCCATGTAGTTGCAGTCCGATCAGTGCCCATGATGACACGCTTACAGTGGGCACAGAGAGTGTCAGAACTGGACCTTGGTGGAAGGACATCTGGTCTGATTCGTCCCATTTCTTTTTACATCACGTGGACGGCCAAGAATAGTTTTCAGCTTATTTTTGTATTTGTCTTTGATACGTTCCAACATATAGGCAAAAGTCACCTTACAATAATTAATTCAGAATTTCTGTGTTTTTAAAACATATAGTATGTCAATTTTTTTCAAAGCCCAATGTTTGCTGTTTAGTCATCTTGGTAGATTTCATTTAAGAAAGATGCCATTTGGAATCTGTGACTGAAATATATCACATATTAAGTATATGCCAACTCATTTGGAGATGTACCAGTCGTGTATTTTTTCACCTCTTCAGACTTCACATTTTAAAGATTTTTTGTTATTCCACAAAGTTGTATCTAGCGCTTCAGATAGAGCCTTTTACTGTGCCTCTACTCTGAGAGAGAGCTGCACTCTAAGTCACTCTTAGAGCTGCACCCAAAATCACATTCATGAACGTTTTGCCGTTATTCTCAATGAACCCTAATTGCTCCATGGTCACTCTCAATAATGTCTGATCCCTGGCAAAGACCCCGCTCTTCTGAAGGGGTCTCAAGGGGAGTGGGATATGCAAAGCACCGGTCCATTTTACACAGGCATATTATTCATTATCGATGTGTAAATTAGGAGAAATGCACGCTGCCTATGTTGTCACGATGATGTGCCTGCAGGGTGAGAGCCGTCTGGTGAGGATGCAGTTCGACGGCAGCAGCAAGGCTGAGGCCCTGGAGGAGTGCGGCAGTGCAGTCCTCCGACTGAAGGAGTACCTGCCGGTCACCACAAAGAGGGGCCTACCACCAGCCCAACCCCCAGCCAGTCAGCCCACCACCCAGGCCACCGCACTGGACCTACAGGTACCCAGGAACACTAACCCTTGCCTCTCTCCCTTGCAGGTCGTTTGACAACAGCGTTGAGGTTCTCAGTTGAACAAAGTTTGTCTTCATAATAGTCAAAGTAGTATATTATAAGGGAGAGTTGCTGTGGTTACAGTAAGATTCACCCACAAGATGGTGCCATCTACAAGCGTGAAACATTGATCTTGTTTCATACTGGGTGGCACTGGAACCAACTGGGTTAAGATGGATTTTGTGAATTCATCATAAGGTGCAATATGTTGTAAAACGTGCGGGACAATATATATTTTTACCATGACTATAAAAAAATCAACAACAATAAATAGCAGGGGCAGTAATGGAAATCGAAATAAATGATCAGGGTGAAGATGCAGCCTGATACGTTTGTGTTGCCCGGTATGTTCTTATAATAGTAATCTGCAACGTTCCTTTTTATCCTTATGTCATGAGATGTCTGCTGGCGAGGCTGTGAAAACTGGACCCGAGGTTGTCCAGGGCGCCTTATCCGTCGCACGCCTTACCCAGGTAGGGTAAGGACATAACACAGTGATTAAATGCAACTAGCTAACAATTTTTTTTGACACACAAAACATCATATCCATACACAAGGAGTTTTTACATCCAGAATGGTGATTACTGCTATGACCCACTGAGTCAGTCTAAATGTAACCCATACCATGTGGACTCACTAATTATTATTCTGCCTCTACTAAGTCTATTAGAGCTCTAGGAAGCCAGTCATTAAAAACAGAGCACTTAGAGTTAGCTGATATCATGGCTTGAATTCGATACAAACCAATCCCTGTTCTACCTGTTTTACCTCAGCACTTCCTGGGCGAGCATGCTCTCTCCTTGCCTCTGATGTATCGCCACAGTACTCTGTCTCCTGGGGAGCTGGAGCCCTTCCTTCGCCTGTGTTTGCTGGACCCCAGTTTCCCTGCCTGGGTGGAGGAGGTGGAAGGGGAGCTGATGAGAGTGCTTCAGGACTGAGGGGCTGAAGCTCAGCTTTACAGAATCCACATTGAGAGGTCAAGTTGGCTTCTGGGAGAGTTGGGGGTCGGGTTGTTGTACATGCCGGCAATTGTGCAATGTGCGCCCCAACATGAGAGTTGTAGTTCTGCATTTAAACCGGCACAGTTGTTCAATTTCTCCAAAAGGATTTTCAGAGGAAACATCAAATGTATTTCGGAGACTTTTATTTAAAAAAAAAAAAAAAAGTATTGGTCTCATATGTCATTGGTCTCAAATGTTTATCGTGGCAAGAGATTCCATAGCTCCTTCCTTTCCCACCCTAATGTAGGTCCATTTGCACTGCAACACACATGGATACACTGTATTTATAGAGAGGAGTCATGCAGCTACAGCAGTGCATTTCGCTATACCAGCTTCCAAGTGATCCCACAATATTAAAGCTTCACTGAGAAAAACAAACTGCCTCCAATATATCTATATATGAATACATATTGCATAGGGTAATAGCCATGCTGTACAATTTCAGAAAAATAAAAATGAATTAAGTTGGGAAATATAAAATTGCTGATATTTTTCTTTACATACAGTATTTGCTATCATTTGAACACTCATACCGCAACATATACAAGACATCTAAGTTACTCTGAAAATTGTAAATAAATACACTTAAATGTAACTTCATTTATAACTTGATAGATATATATTAATATTTTACTGTAATCATTCTCAAGTAAATACTGACATTGCATTACATTTCGACTATAATGGCAGTTAAGAGTGGACCTTCCTCTCACTAAATCAAATATAGTTTAATGACATTGAATCAGCTGTACAAAGAATATAACAGTATTTTTCAGTTTAGGATGACTTCATAAAAAACATATTTCATTTGAACAGAAAATATCCACACAGACATGAGGGAAAACAACAGAAAATGATATTCTGAGCATCCTATTGCGTAATAATCTTGCATGCATTTTACATGATATGTAATACAAAAAGGATCACCTCTGGTTCGAGGACATGATAAAATAAGTAAGAGACATCAGACCGACCGCACACAATAAAAGATGTGCACACCTTTAATGATGGAAATAGATGTTTCTCTGTTCAGGACTCTTCGTGTAAGACTGAATAAGGCATGCTTAAGACAGCCATCTTGTTCTTTTCTGCCAGTGTTACGCTGATATTGTTTTTCTCATAAGAGACTAAATGAGCTTCATCAAAAATTCCCTGGAGCTCCTTCTTCAGATACCTTCATATGGTCAAGATATGCTGTTAGTCATCTGTCTGTATAATAATCAGGAAGAGAAAGAGTTAATATTCCGTGTACACATCATGTGCCTACAGTACATTTAACTTTATGTATGCTTTACTTTCAAATGTGTAAGACAATTTATCATAAAACAGAAATCTCACAGCAACGCAAAGTGAGGTATTTTAAAAGGCCCAGAATACTCACTGCAAAGAGTCATTTCTTTTATTAGGCCCAGAATACTCACTGTAACAAGTAACTTACTTTATAAGGAAGAGAATACTCACTGCAATGTAATTTATACAACCCAAAATACTCACTTCAGTAAGTAGCTTCTCAGTTTGTATTCCTCTGGCGCACATTTTTGTTTTTGTGGTTGTTTGTCGAATTTGTTTTCCTGGTGAAAAAAACGAGTTTAGTCAGATCCCTGGAGAAGTTTTTATATAAAAAAATATATATTTATTTTGTTCTCAGCAGTACTGAATATCTCTGAGATACTTACGTTGGTGCGGCTGGCTCATCATCTTGGTCAACAGAGAGAACAGGGGAGAGAGCACACAACAAGGGAATATTAGAACACATGGTCATCTGCTGAATAGTGTCCAGCACAGAGCCCCCACATTTTCAAATCTTGACTGTAATGAAATATTAATTGGATTAAATGACATCATTGTTACATGATGATTTCAGTTTAAAATGCAGTCTTGTCAAGTCAGTTGGAAATATAGCAAATTCACAACAGATGTTAACATTTTCATTTTTTTCATGCTTTCTTCTAGGTCCCTTAATGAACCCCATAGTACAGCTCCTTTGCAAGGGTTTTTCTGTTTCTAGTTGCCATTACAAAATATAGTTATAGGAATATAGTTGACGGTTTGAGGTCTGTAAGTCTGCATTTCTTATTTGACTAAATCGGACAATATATGCTCAGAATTGTGTACGCAAGCTTGACCTGCACTGTGTAGTATGAGCAAGGAGTTATGTATAGTGGATTTACACAGTAGCATGCATGCAGTATGTGTGGACATCATTATTTAACACTGGAGTTAGTTAGTTCAGACAGCCACAGTGGCATCTGTTTTTGACCACACAGTAGGTCCCTGTAGTAAACATGGAGTGTATTCAGTTGCATGCAGCCAGAGATTTCTGTTGCCTGTATTCAGGATGCATCTCAGAGCTGGAGTGCTGATACAGGATCTGTTAAGCTGTTTAGAGTAGTTGATTGTATAGACAGGGACCGGATCCTAGATCAGCGTTCCTATTCTGAACTGCATTATGTATACCGGCCCAGGGAGCAGCAGCATGCCATTGGCTGTTACATGGAGCAGGTGTGGTGGTCACGGTGTGAGACAGGACAACATGGCTGCATGTAAGACAGTCTGTTAGTGTGTGTCCAATCGCCATATTGCTCCTCCCCTACACTACCACCTGAGTTCACTAGCAACTAACGCCTGGAGGAAAAGTTATCCAGTTGTGTAAAGACATTATGTGTGAATATGTGATTCAGTTAATGACACTATGAAACAAACAAAAACGCCGACTTTTACAGGATGTTGATTATTAGGATAGCCATGGTAATATATTTTTATTCAGAAATTCATTTTATATCCACCAATGGGTTGTTCTCTAATGATCTCAGACGGTAAAGGTTGGTAATAAATCGTCATCTTGACAAGAAAATGTCAACAGTTGTTTCAGAGCTTTTAGCAGTGCATTATCAGTGTAGATGGTAATGCCTAACTTGGCCATTGTGAATATAGAAGTCATAATGTACACGTACAGAACGGAGAGTGGATGCTAAAAGGATATTTCAGAGTTGGCAGTGTGTGCTGCATCTGTCTTTCGTTTGATATGACCATGAACATGGCTGATATAATCTACAGTAATCTACCCCTCCCCCTGCATATCTATCGGTCTCTTTCATGTTGAAAAACCCTAGCCATACCAGAGGCCTTGCCTTCAGGAGGAGTTTGTCAAAGCCGCTCTGAGAACACTTAACTTCTTGTTGAATCTGCATACCTTTCGCTTGTACTGTACAACAGTACTGTACTCTTCTCACATCATATTTAAAGCTGAAACAATCATAAGTACATTTTATATACAATTTAGACAGAAATAGCAGTAGGTATAATTTACTCCCACCATCTAGTTTTTAGAGCTACAGTATAATACCTTGGTGCATATATAGCACGCACTATAGTACATTATCTCCTCAACTGTGTGGGGCGGTTTAAGTGATTTAGCTCCCACTCATCCCAGTCAAAGCTCTTCTCTGCTGGCACCCCAATGGTGGAGCCAGATTCCCCTTGAAGCTAGGCCAACACTTTTTTCAAAAAATGTCTGCTCTTTTCTAAAATAACTCCACAGATTAATTGAATTTCGAATGCACTAACTGAGGTACGTCACTCTTGATAAGAGCATGTGTTAATGATTAAAATGCAAAATGAAAGACTATCGAAAGACTTGTGAAATGAATACAGTTATAAACAAGATGCAGCGGTGCATTTAAGTAGGCCGATTGCCTTGTCCTTCCTGTAATTTGATGAAATCTAGGAAATACATGTCAAACTGCTTGGTCGCTCTTAATGCAAGCTAGCAAGAAATTGAGAAAATGTACCGGTTTAACATATACACCGATGAGCCATAGCATTACGACCACCTGCCTAACATGCTGTTCATCCTCATGCGTCCACATGCTGCCAAAACAGCGCCGACCCACCGAGGCATGGACCCTACAAGACCCCTGAAGGAGTCCTGTGGTATCTGGCACCTTAGCGGCAGATCCTTCAAGTCCAGTAAGTTGCGAGACGGAGCCCTGACAGATCGGACTTGTTGGTCCAGCACATCCCATGGATGCACAGTCGGTGGAACGTGTCAAATTGACATCCACATGAATGCCAGGACCCAGGGTTTCCCGGCAGGATACAGCCCAGAGCATCACACTCCGTCCACCAGCTTGTCATCTTCCCACGGTGCATTCTGTTGCCATCACTTCCCTAGGTGAACGGCACACGCGTACACAGCTGTCCACGTGATGTAAAAGAAAACGGTACTCATCAGACCAGGTGACCTTCCAAATCTCCAATGTCCAATTTGCTCACAGGCCCATTGTAGGTCCTTTTGACGGTCAGGAGTCATCATGGGCACTCTGACCGGTCTGTGGCTACGCAGCTCCATATGCAGCAGGGTGCGATGCACTGTGTGTCACGACACATAACCATTGTTAGCATTTTCTGTGACCTGTCGGTTTGGACCAGATGGGATAGCTTTCATTGCCCACGCGCATCAATGAGCCTTGGGCGCATCAATGAGCCTTGGGCGCCCAACACCCTGTCACCGGTTTGAGGTATGTCCCTCCTCGGACAACTATCTGTAGGTACTCTAGACTGCTGACTGGGAGCACCCCACAATGCTTGCTCTGGTCAAAACAAGTTGGCCCTCATCAAAGCCTCAGGTCTTAACTCCTGCCCATTTCTCCTGCATCCGACATGTTGACTATGAGAACTGATTGTGTGCTCTCCATCTAATCTACCCAGACCTTGTGCCTTTGTAAGGAGATGATCAAAGTTATTTGCTTCACCTGTGAGTGGTCATACGCAGGCACGGCTGCAGGATGCCATGACTGAGGGGGCATTTTTCATAAATGAGGGGGCATATCTCATTCATACAAGGCTTGCAGTGTTTATCGGGAAACAAAACTGAGGACGCACAGATTCACTCTGGAGGGGCAATGTCCTCTTTTGCCCCCCCGTGGCACCGGTCTTGGTCATACATAATGTTTTGGTTCATCAGTGTATATTGCCAATTCAAAGACGCCGTACAATTTAGTAGTCATAACCTGATAAACAATTGAAATCTTCGTCTGGATAGGATGTAGTAGAAACAGATTTTAAAAAATCATTATCTGAAAACATGCAATATCTCTCACTTACCACCCATTTAGATAATGATGCCATTTGGAAAGAGGGGGAAAGAAGGCACAGGAACCAATTAAGTCATATCTTGCTATTGATATTCTGAATAAGTGTGATGGAACCATTAGTGGTTGAACCCTGAGTAACCCTTGGGGCTTTGACTCGACCATAAATGGAAATTACATGGCAAAGCCAAAACAAAACGTTAAATGTCCTTGATTCACTATCTGAAATGATTGTCAATTAATTGAGCTGATCAGTTCTCCAGATGGGTATTAAAACGGTTCCCTGGATATCATCATTAGTGAAACCGCACTACAAGTCTTTAATTAGAAAGGTTAGATGTGGACCCCCTCCTGATTTCCTAATTTGGAGCACCTCTTAAGGTCATATTAGCATGCAGCTAATGTGTGGTGCAGCGCTGTGGCAGGCAGTAGTGTCACTGCCTCTTTCCTGACAGGGCGTCTAGGGAGTGTGTCCCCTGACAGGTCATTTATTCACAGTGGGCCTCTGCTGCTAGTGCTAACACAGCAATGTCAGCCTCATGAATATTCAAGTCCATGTCTATAGCTTCCTCTACATGTTTGCATGGTAACAGTGTAATAAATATGTGTGCCGATTGAACAATTTGATATTGACTGCCCCGTCTTATTGAGGATTTGAAGTTGCTGCTACAGTCATTGTTTAAAGGAAAAAGTCTGCTCCTTATATAATTAAAGCTATAACAAGCTTTAGTACACCTCAGCTTCAGTTCACATTCCGCATGTTGGTTCTACATCTCTACTATACTTCTAGAACAGTCAACAAATCACAATGATCACTGGATTGTACAGCTTTTGAAAAAATTAAGAGACCACTGCACCTTTTTCTTTCCTTTCCAAAAAAGTTGAAAAGGAAGGTTTTGAGTGAGGAACAGAAGCATTCAATTTGCAGGGATCTCTTAATTTTAACCCTTCTGTTCCTCACTCAAAACCTGCCTTTCCAACTTTTTTAGAAAGGAAATATTTTTTTTCAGAGCTGTATATGTAGACTTAACATAATCCAATATAACAACAGAATGTAACATTACTGTAATACTTAAACACCCCACCATTTGACAAGTGCATGAATTGTCATCATTCTACCTATGAAGCATCCATGTAGCATTATTCTGCATAGTTAATATTCTATCTGAATCTGTCTTAAATCAATTTCAATTCTATTGAGTTAGGTGCTGTTGAAAAGTACTGTAGCCTACACGGAGGTTTTCAATAATGCACAGTAATCACATTATTGAGCAGATGGTGAAAACAAACTGTTGCATAGCCTACTTTTTATTAATTGAATGTGCTGTTGAACATGATCTGCAAATGTGTAGCATCAACAGCTACTGCTTAGTCAGTGGGAGTGTGGCTATCGTCATGATCAGTATTAATGGTAATTATGGTTAAAAAATAAATTGGTAAGCCTGCAACCTTCCTTTCTACAGTAGCTTAGACTATGCTAGCAATGTTTAAAAAATGTCTCTGTGTAGCAAATGAAATGACACTTCCTGATCCTTAAATGTATCACTGAGCATTCACGTAAATAAACAATATGGGACATCAACATTGGCTGTCCATTTGTCTAATGAGTTGACATTTGAGATTTTTTGTTATAACTAGTGTCTTTTTGAGTTGCAGAGTGAGTGAACGGAAGATCTCTTAGAGTGTAATTCCCACACTGAATCATGGAGGAGGTGTGATGGTGTAGGAATGCTTTGCTAGTGTCACTTATTTCTTTAGAATTTAAGGCACACTTAACCCGCATAGCCACCACAGCATTGTGCAGCAATATGTCATCCCATCTGGTTTGCACTTAGTGGGACTATCATTTGTTTTTCTAAATGGCAGTGACCCAAAACACACCTTCATGCCGTGTAAGGACTACTTGATCATGAAAGAGAGTGATGGAGTGCTGCATTAAATGACCTGGCCTCCACAATCACCCGACCTAAAACAAATTCAGTTGGACCACAGAGTGAAATGAAAGCAGGTCACAGCATATGCAGGAACTCCTTCAAGTCAGTTAGACAAGCATTCCAGGTGACTACACCATGAAGCTGGTTGATAGCTTTGTAACACTTGGTGCATTATGTCATCAACGCAGAGTGGCTACTTAGAAGAATCTAAAATATAAATGTTTTTTTTAACACATTTTTGGTTATCACATGATTCCATGTGTTATTTCATAGTCTTCACTATTATTATACAAAGCAGAATATAGTAAAAATAAATAAATATATTGTGTAGGTGTGTCCAAACTTTTGACTGGTACAGTATAAATTTTGTTTTTGATTAATGATTGAATTGGTTCTTGATGGTTGTTGACCTTTTAGCCAAACACAGCCCCATAATTAGATATTTTAGTCATTGCTTAACTGGAATATGCCCTAAGTGAAAATGTATTTGTAAAGATGCAAGAGCAATAGTATTTGCTGTGTAATAATTCCCTTTTTGCCAGGTACTGATTTTACCTCATAAGTACAGCTGGAACCTTCCCTTGTCATTAACATTTTGGTCTATTTAGAGTGAGATTAAGGAAGCTTTTCCGTGTTTAGGTTAAGTTTAGTCATTTTGATGAGCATCTCCGGAAAATGCTAACCAGTATAATAAACAAACAAAGACATCATGGCACAAGTTTATCTGGTAACACAAAGAGATCTAATCAAGTACTACTCATACCGATCTCACCACTCTAAGGCCCTTTGGATAAAAGTATCCGCTGGTTGACAAAAAAGTAAATGTTATCTATCAGCTTACCATCCAGCACATCGTCTGGCCTCTTGCGTTTCTCATACACCACGATGATGACTACCAGGATGAGGATCTCCGCTAACACCCCGAGGAAGGGCCACAAGGGTGCGAGGTGACTGCGTACCCGTAGGATGGACGACATGGACTTGGTTCCAATGTGATTGGTAGCATTGCACTGGTATTCACCAGGGTCTGAGGTGATGTTCAGGTTTATGATGTTCAACTCTGTGTAGTTGTCTTTGTTTGTAATGAAGAAGCGACCAGAGGAGTTGTCGATTTCCTGAAGAAGAGTAGTTTTGCATTAATTTTCCACAGATTTAGAGGCAATGTTACAATTGCATCCCAGACATTGACAACAGTCTGTCTAGCCTGACATACGGAGCTAAGGAGGACACGTACCATGTATTTTGAGCCATCCAGTTTACGCCACATCCACGTGGGAAAGGGGTAGCCCACAGACTTACAGTACAACAGAGCACTCTGTCCCTCGTTCTTATTGTCACTTCGCTTATAGCCTATGATATCAGGTGCCGCTGAATCAAAGAAAAAAGGAGTGAAATACATGTCAATACAAATTCAAACATTTTATCCAAGACAACATTTTTTGTGTAAAGAAACCATTGACTGTCGAGCAGTTACCCTAATAATGTCAGAGATTGCTCTTCTAACACTAGGACTGCCAAAAGCCTATGGGAATTAGCGTTTGAGTTTGTAATTAAAAGAAAACTGCCATTTAGAAAACGACCTGCTCCTTCCATCTTCCATCACTTTTCCTAAATGGGCATATATTACACTGTCCTGTTTACAGAATTCTAATCTCACAAACGGATAACTTTTTGGAGACTACCTGTTTGTTTTTTTAACGCTATGTATTTAACTTCATCGGCCAACAGCCCACGGCACTCAACGTTGGTACCCAGGCAGCCTGCAAATTGTACTCAAAATGGTGCTAATCACCTCACTGAATGCATGACGTCAGTAACATCAATGGATGAGTGGGCGATGAATGAGAGTGTTGGTTGTATTTGAATGAACTTACAAATGAAATACAAGATTTCCATGACCATTCAACAATTTATTTAGGCTATTATTGAAACGTAATACAAATGATGTAGGCTACTTGACAATTCAACATATGTATCACACGTTACAGTTTTTCAATAGAGAATTCAGCTTCTTGTGTAGGCTAATTTATCAAATGTACAGTTGTGCTCATAAGTTTGCATACCCTGGACGAATTTTTTTTTAAATTATAGTGATCATAAAAAGCCATTAATTATAACAAAGTTGTTTGGCTACTTTTTAAATCATAATGATAACAGAAATCACCCAAATGGTCCAGATCAAACGTTTACATACACTTGAATGTTTTCCTTTTTACAGACACAGACAGAAGGTGAGACACACTGTTGAAAATGGCAATAAAAGTGAGTTTCCCACAACTGTGTCTTTTTAAATTGCAATCTGTGTCTTTGTAAAATTGTGTGTTTGTTAGCAGTCACATGGATGGACTGAGCAGGCTAGATACTGAGCCATGGGGAGCAGAAAAGAACTGTCAAAAGACCTGTGCAACAAGTCATTTGAACTTTATAAAGATGGACAAGGATATGAAAATATATCCAAAGCCTTGCAAATGCCAGTAAGTACTGTTCAATCACTGATTAAAAAGTGGTACATTCAGAGATCTCTTGATACCAAGCCAAGGTCAGGTAGACCAAGAAAGTTTTCGGCCAAAACTGCCAGTATTGTTCGGGATACAAAGAGAAACCCACAGGTAACCTCAGGAGAAATTCAGGCTGTTCTGGAAAAAGGCACAGCTAAATCTAGGAAATCAATGGAAAAGAAGAAAATCCTAATAACTGTGAAAAGCTACCTGTCCTTTGTCTACCAGGACTATGAGGACAGCGTAGAACAGGTAAGATACAAAAATTCCGTGATCTCTTGATACCAAGCCAAGGTCAGACCAAGAAAGATTTCAGCCAAAACTGCCAGAAGATAACCTCAGAAGAAATACAGGCTGCTCCAGAAAATGAGCGCCGTTTCAAGGAGCACAATACGACGAACAAAAATGTGCTGCATGGTCGAGTTGCCAGAAAGAAGCCTTTAATGAGCCAGTGGCACAAAATCCCGGTTAAAATATGCCTAACAACACCTAAACACACCTCACAGCTTCTGGCACACTGTTATTTGGAGTGACGAGACCAAAATAGAGCTTTATGATCACAACCATAAGCGCTATGTTTGGACAGGGGTCAACACGACCTATAGGGGAACAGAATACCCGCCCAACTGTGAAGCATGGTGGTGGCTCTCTGATGTTTTTAGACTTTCCAGCACAACAATGGCCCTAAGCAGGCCAAGTTGATCATCCAGTGGTTACAGCAGAAAAAGATTAAGGTTCTGGAGTGGCCATCACAGTTTTCTGACCTTAATATCAATGAGCCACTCTGGGGAGATCTCAAACATGCGGTTCATGCAAGACAACCTAACACTTTGCATGACCTGGAGGCATTTTGCCAAGACAAATGGGCAGCTATACCACCTGCAAGAATTCGGGGCCTCATAGACAACTATTACAAAAGACTGCATGCTGTCATTGATGCTAAAGTGGGCAAAACACTGTATAATGAATTAAGGGAATGCAGACCGTTGAACAGGGGTCAGTAAATGTTTTTCTTTGTAACCATGCTTTGTTTTATGAGTGTGCCATTCTGTTTTGACCAACAGTTTAATGTGAATCCCATAAGAAATAAAAGACATGTGCTTTGCCTGCTCATGTTTTCTACACAAATAGTGCATATGTTACCTATTATCCAAGGGTATGCAGATTTTTAGCACAACTGTAAATCTAAAATGTAAATCTATATATTTTAAGAAACAAAGTACCAGACATTATTTACCAATAACAAACTACCAATTCAACAAAGATATTACATACTACTGTTAATCATAGTGGAGAAATATAATTAAAATCAAGGCTAGAACTCCGACAAACACAAGGGCAGTTATAGGATGTAGTAGTGAGGATCCGGTGTGCGTAATGATGGGAAGTCCTGGGGGATGTGATGAGGAAACGGTGTGCTTGAAAGTGGCGAGTTTGAGGTCTTCCGTGAATGTGGTGCTAATAGCCAGAAGAATGTACAGTGGTGGCTAATAGGCTGGCAACAGGGAGAAATGTAGTAGAGCATCCCCAGAGGGAGACATGATCACGGGAGGCACCGTGACAGTGTAGGCGACTGTAATTTCATCATCCTTTTACTCTGCTAATCAAATTTACAAATTCAATTCATTGAATATTACACTACAGTGTTTTTACTTGGAGAGGAAAGATACCCTTGGATCTATCAATTTTATTTCCATGAATACGCTGTAGCCCATGCGTTATTAATTTTTTGAAATTGTTGGTGTTTATCAAGCTCCTATGTACGGGCTATTCATGCGGATATTCTCTGATCGTCGCAAATAATGTCTATTATTTTACCTTGTACATCAGCAAAATGTATTCATTTTTTGTCGTTTTTGTATGATAAGACATTTCAATACAAACTCATTCTTGTATTTTTTTCAAATTCATTAATCATTTAAAACAAACATATTCTGTAATTCATAATTTGTTTGACTATTCTGAACAGTTGTGTATGCTAATAGGGACGATTCGTATATTAATGACGAGCTGAGACGCGAAAGTGTATTCAGTTACCGCGCTGACTTTTCATGGAGAATGGCGAATGGTTTTAGGCTATAATTTATGCTGAATGCTAATGATTGCTAGAGCATGACGGTGCGGTCTCGCATCCACGGCTTTATCCGATATATCAATCCGCAATGAAATCTATGATCATTTAGACAAGGTGCAACAGTTTCATAAGTGACAGTTGGAAATGATCGTCTCTTCCCATGCTTGAATCATAGAGCTTCTCATAAATGAAAAGAGATCCAACTTTCTAAGTACTTACTCCATCACATGACAGCAGCTATGACATCCAGGCTTTTCTTAAGATACAAAACAATTATTTGTCACTTGTACAAAGTCCAACTGAAAGGGACATTCTTCATTCCAGTCCCTCTGATAAATACATGTACTGGCCACAGTACCAATACTGTGTGGAGAGGTTGTTGTGAGGAGCTGTTAGTCACCACAGTAAGGTGGAGAGACAATGAAACGTTTTACTCTATTGTCTAGTTTCTTTGAAAAATAGAGCTCATGGTTTCCAGTGGCTTACTTCCAGCTCTTTCTAGGTGTGTCATTCAGTTCATTAAGACTAGTCAACAGTATGACTGAGACTTGTTCACAAAGGTCATACTCTACAACCCAGTGACACCTTGGATTTTCACAGAGAATCCTTCGTTAAATTCTACTCTGGAACTGGGAGATAACTGCCACAGCCTTTCACTAATCCCTGAAATTACGGTAATTCCTTCCATGCAATTAAGCAGGATCAAGGGAGAGGCTGGCCTACAGCCGTAGCTTTTTCTGCAGCACACTGTGGCCATTGCCATGGAGGATCGGGAAGCAGGAATGGCTGGGTTTCTAGTGACATCATCCTTCCTCCTCTAATTACGGGGGACACATGCTCTCTGACTAGTGGAGGAGGGGCCACATTTATCTGTCTGTGTTAATCCAAGCTCAGTTCCACTGTGACTGACTGACAGCGTGGAGGCTGACTGCCCTCTGAGTGGTGCCAAAACAAGCAGAACTCTTCAATTTCACACCCCTGGCAGCTTGTGTGATTACTGATCTACAGTGCTAGACTGTGTGTGTGTGTGTGTGTGTGTCTGTATGTCTGTCAGAAAGATATCGCAGAAGGGACACGTTCTGTTAGTCTAAATCTCAGAAAAGTCGATAAAGCAGTCTGATTTATGTTGCCTGTATTTAACACCTCCTATTTCTCCTGACTCACCACCGAGTTTAAAAATCATTTGAGCTCCAATGTGATGCATGTGTGGAATTAGGAATTATGACATTATCCTGTCGGCTTGTACAGTAAACTGAAAATAAGAATTTGGAAAAAGTTATATTGGTGTAATTCATTCAAATAAATCTACAAAAAATGATATATAAATAATATTTGTTACTAATATATCAAAATGGGGATGAGCAAAACATACATTCTCAGAACATGTATCATCGTAGACAATAAAGTCCTGCCATTAGAAATGGCTGGGAGCGGATTCTGAGCCTTAATCCCACAGCACCATCACACAAGCCTCCATCTGTTGCCTCGCTCTGAGCTGAGAGTTGGAGAGATAGGAGCGCCAAGGACACTGCAGCCGGAGGGAGCTGGGGGGAGCTCAGAGTTCTGCTGCCAGGAGCACAGAGCACACAAGCTGGCCTGCATGGGCCCATCCACCAGGCCTAATATGGGACCTGGTGGAACAGACTGTACTGGATTTTATGGAATGGGACTCCTTGTCCTTGTATTTCAACTAAGATCCTTCATAAGATGCACATGGACACAAGAATCATGTTTATTTAGGTTATTTCTTAATCAGACCCAAATTTAAACAATGAATATGAAATCCTGCAATAGCATCTATATACAAAACTTGCAGACTCTGTATTTTCAATCAAAATGGCTGTTTCTGTTTATCCTGTAAGCAGTCTGGTCCACAGGCTCTAACAGCCAGGGGCTGCATCCTCCCTCTCTGCCTGCCTCTCCTCAGACCCAGGGCCAGGACCCCTAGGCTTGACTGGAGATGACTGTCATCACCCAGGCTGGAGGAACCAGCAGATCCACAGAGCATACACGGTCATCGCCCGCATTACGTAACCAACCATCCAGGCAGGCAGCTAGCGCTTAACATAACCTCAGCAGGCATAACAATCAGGGCCACGCTCAGTATGCACCGCT
The DNA here is from genome assembly GCA_016801105.1 of Esox niger. Classification (NCBI taxonomy): domain Eukaryota; kingdom Metazoa; phylum Chordata; class Actinopteri; order Esociformes; family Esocidae; genus Esox; species Esox niger. Next base: position 15,423 of record JACXGJ010003758.1, on the reverse strand, counting down.
GTAGCAATGTCACAACAAATTGGCTTAAGCATTGTACGTGTAGGCGAGCTTCTCTAGAACAGGGTGTTGGAAGTTCTTTCTCACCCAGAGGAAAATCCCCTTTTCCACTTAACGGCTGATATGCCTACTTGTATATTGGGTATGAGGGTACAAGTTCTTTGACATTTGTGAAGAATACGTAACGGTTGTCAGCAGTACTTTAACATTCCGCAGTGCTAGCAATGGTGATCTGCACTTAGTAGCACCAGGAAATATTTTGTATATTAATTTACACATTTTCTCAGGTAGATTTTCTTAGCAAACCTTTGACATTACAATAATTTGTATCAGGTATATAGTGGAGAACATTCTTCCTTGTTTTACATTTGTGTAATTTTTTTATCTTAATTGAAATTATTAGGATCTCTTTTTGAAGCTAGTGAATTCCTTTCATGTATACGGTCACATAGACAGTAAACTAGGTGTCGAAAGAAAATATATCTATGCATTATTGGGCTTAAAGAGTTAATATTTTAGCCAGTAAAAATACGTTGAATTTACTGTTAGACCAGTATGCAAAGAGGAGAGAGTAGCCTAAAGAACGGGGTGTCTGTGTGAATCGAGTGTACAGAGAGCAGCGAAGACAGAACTCTATCTCTCCCTTCAGCTGTGCTGTCAGTGACTGGCAGGAGCTTCCAGAGGACAGGCTGTCATCATCACAGCACATCACCGGACCAACATCTCAACGCCTGTCACTACAAGGCAGAAAGTTATCAGAGCCATGTTAGGTATGGCAGAGGGCCAGATGACAGTGTGGATTTAAATAGAGGCCATTTAAAGAAATTAACAGTCAAGCTGCTCAGTGTTTTTGACCAACTGGCCCGGGTTTCCCAAAGCACTAAGATGACAGTAAGATGCACATAAGTGTATCGTTAGCTTATTGGTTAGTTTCCCAAATACACTGTTACTTAAGTGGCACGTAATATTGCTCGTTAATTAACAAATATTCCGGACCACTTGTAGCTACCCCAGCTGAAGAATAACGAAACGTACTGATGGTTCCACTTGTTTGTCCATTGTAACCGGCACTTCACTGTTTTTGTGAAAAAGCGCCTCCCTCAACATATGAGGAGGGATCGCAAACACTTAATATTAAGGCAGTAGAACTAATTAAAAGTTTATTTAGACTTTCCAAACGACCATAACGTGGCACTTACACAGTGCAGCGTACACGGAGGCTTGGGAAACAGGCGTAAGTCCATTTTAACAGAGTTCATCTTAAGTCTACGTGCACCGTTAACGTGTTGTAAGTGTCACGTTATCGGGAAACCGTGCCCTGATTAATATTGCTGAGTGAGTCTTACCTTTCACCTCAATTGTGGCGTTGGCATTGGGGGCCATGTCAAATGTGTAAACGCACATGTATTCCCCTGCGTCTTCTGCCCTGGGTTTCTTGATTCTGCAACAAACCATACAATCATTTACTCCCAAACATTCAGTTCTGTCACTAATTAGCGTGCGACCTAGGAGGCCCCAGTGGCTTGTGGCCCCAGTGCACATACTGGTGCAGCACGAGTTCTTTTCAGATCAAACCTCTATCGTTCACAATTTTCCTGTGCAAAAAGTATATTTATCTCTCAGATAGAACACAAAGCGAATAGCATTTCTCTGCTACTGTTTACAGAGAAACTAGAGGGTCGATCGTTGGGCACGGTGCTGTGCACCAGGCAGCCGGGGGAAAGGCGAGGTTAGGACGGAGCTGTCTGTTCTGGGGTCAGCTGTTTGTAGAGTACTGAGATGGAAAGTGACAGGGAGGGAGCTACCCCGCATGTAACCGCCTGTACCTGGCTGGGGGTGTCGAGGGAACTACAGGGGCTTCAAGCCCTAGGCTGCACAGAGGACGGCTGCTCTGATGGATACAACCTGCAACGGACGCAACTCCTCATCAAGGGCTTTTTGTTTAGACATTTTCTGTCTGAATGTTTTCAATGTAAGACCCGGTTCTTCCTTCTTTGGGGACTGGATCTTACTGTCGAAAGGGTGTGTGGAGAAATAAAGGGGATGTGTGAGCTCTCCAGCAAGAGAACTGGTTGAAGTACTCACATGTACTCTGTAACCTTTTGCTTGGACCGTGTGTCTGTATCTGTTATTTCCACTCTGTTCTTCATCCAGAAGCTGTCTTTGTGGCCATCGTGGGCGTTGGTGAGGTTACACTGCAAGGTGATAGGAGGGCCTTTCGCTTCTGAGGGCAGAATGATCTGATCTGACGCATTGATCTTGGGCTCTGAAATACATAGAGAGACCGCCACCCCATTATCACAGAACTGAGGATCAAAATGATATCGGAACTCTAGTCAAGTTAAAAGTACACTGCTGCTGAGTGGGACCTGCGTGGGAGTAAGGGCTTCATGAACATAAGACAGGAAAAACAACACAAAGTACACAAGGAAATAAGCAAATAATAGGCTGCAGCGTGAATTTACATGCAGCACTCCTTATCGGTTTTTACCAAAATATCCTAATGTTTTCAGAAAATGAAGTCCACAGAATTTGATCAGTAAAAGGAATATTATGATTGGTCTCCCTGCTGACCTCGTTTGTTTTCTCACCCGTACCCACACTCCTCTGCATGGATTCATGAACACACTTTAAGACCATGGATAATCAAATTGACATGACAGCCCTGGGAACAATTTCTTTGACACGATGCCGAGGACAAGACCTTAATTTCCTGACTTCCTGAACCTAAACTAAGTACTGTTGTAATGCCCAATTCTCCCTGTAGCGCACAGTGTGACTACACCATCAATAACAGATGCATGCTTTATCTGTAAACAGTAATTCAGGATGGCATTTGAAAAGGATAAGACTAATGAAACCTAGAAGATTTTGTAACATCATTCAATGAGATAATTCAGTCCATGAGCTGCAGTACACTTTAGCCACCACTAGCTGTTTTCCTAGCATAATAATTAGACTTCTTTGCTGACAGAGCAACGCACAGGTCCATTTCTCAAGGACATATAGAGGGAGGCAGCATTTGTCATCAGAGAGAGCGGGCAGACGGCCTCTAGTAGTGAGGAAGCTCCCTCCTTTATCACTTCTCCAGGGCGTGCCAGCCATGGCAACTAAAGAATCCCAGTGGAGAGGAGGGAGGAGCAGGGGGAGGAGTTTAAAATAATGTTACGAGTGATGGTGGCCACAAACCTCTAGTAGAGGAGGGGAGGGTCACAGGGCCCTGGCTAGTGTCTTCTATTAGCATTCATGGCACCTTCTCCTGCAGCTCTGTATATCCGATCACTAGAGGTATATCTCTCCCTATATCTTCCTCTCTCGTCTCCCCCTTTCGATCCCTGCTTCAGAATCCCTATACAGGCCACTCACTCAGCCCACACATTGTGTGCATTCACAGAGTATGTACAGTCTACACAGAGATAGTATATTCAAGACAGCGGAGTTAAAGTCACAGTGTTTTCTATAGGTTTCCTCAGCTCAGAAGGTCATTTTGTAGGACACCTGCTGAAAAAAGAAAAGAATGAATGGTGATGTGTTGCGCAGCACACAGGCACTGACCCACTTGGACACGTCTGTGTTTAGGATAGTCAAAGCCTCATTACAACGGTGTACATTGACACAGTAACCCTCTTTAGGCATTGTTATACATTCCATTATGATGTGCATGTAGAGTCCTAAAGGATGCTGCCTGCCCTAAATGGGTATTTATTGCTGACCTAGGGAGGATGTTTGCCTACTTGATCAGTATGTGGAGCCAACTCCCCTTCCCTTGTGCATTAAACTCGGCAGCTAGACCACAAAACAGGTTGGGAGGGGATCAATACCAAGTCACACAGAGGCGTGTTGAGATTCACCGGGGTGAGGACATCTCTCACCATGGATGAAGATAAACAGTGAAGGGTATGATAGACAACCTGGTGAAGTGATATGGTTTATTTTATGCTGATGTTGTTGCTCCCAGAAAAAGGATTTCTTTATATATGATTTTATTTATTAATGCAGGTAATATATTTTTTCCAAAAAAAGGAAGCAGTCAAAAGTTGTTTACACTACTACTTTCAATAACCTACCAGCAATAATTGTTTTTGCTCCATGAGTTGGAGAAAACCTTGGGAAGGATCTTGGATTATTCCAACATACAGATTCCTTTTGGATCCTAGATATTGTCACCTGAAAATGGGTTTTGTCCTTAAATCCTTAAAATCCAGAAAGACAATAACCCTAATCAAACATCTAAAGTATTTGAACTTGAAACCTATTGGAAACCTGTTAGGTTACATTTCAAGTCCATAACCAACGACATGACTATTTGGAGCAATTGTCTAAAATCCGTCCCAATGCGTTCTCCAAATATATTAGAAAAAAAGGCTCAGTGCCTCTTGCCAGCTGAGGAATTGAAGGTTTATAATACATACTTTCAAACCTGAGGAATATTACTAGTTACAAAAAATGTCTTTCTCTGAGCAATATCTCACCAGTATATGAAGCCTTTTTGTGTTTTCATCTTTATCAACGAGTACAAACTTTCTCTCCAAACTCTAAACACTGAAATTAGTACAATGAAAGACACTGCTGATAAAGTTGTACCTCATCTAAGGAGTTGATTTTAATCTATTAAAAGTATTATTGTTCATCTAAATGGCCTTCACATTGGAATGGATCTCCAGATGTACACACAATCACAAACTAAATGGTTAAAACAATTCAATCACATATCTGAAATAATTCTCACACAATACAGCTTGTTACTGCATACATGGTACATACATTTCATGTATAGTGATAACGTTAACGCTCAGTAATGACAGAATATATTGGATGACAAAAGGTCCGGTTTAGTTATTTAGACATTTGTAGGCAGAAAAATCTGCTTACACTTTCTTTAAAAAAGAAACGTCATGCTTTTCCAGTTAGAAATCACTTCTATAGGCCTTATGCCTACCAAACCAAGCTACTGTTGGACTGAAGTGTAACTTGAGATTAGGCAGTGTGTACATGCATCCCTTGCAGTCAGACAGTAACAGAGCAGTGCGGTACACAACCCGTATAAAAGACAGACCGGAGATGCTCAGGAGATGCCTCCTGGTGTAAGCCTCTGACAGTGTCTGGCTGCATGGGACTGACAACATTCCACATCTCCCTGTGCTCCAGCAGACAGGCCACTTACTAAAGCGGGCACTAATTGAAAGGGTCAAGTTGACATTCAGAGTGATTGAATGTTTGTATGCAATACAGCAGAGGCAGAGAAGATAATGTCATTACTGATTCATGCTTGAACACTTATTAATGGCTAAGAAGGCACAAGGTCATGTAGTACAAAGGCAAGTCCAGAGAGAGACTGTCGGCCGATAGTTGCACCAATCAAACCATTTCTCTCAAATCTAGAAATGGAAAAAGACGCTTAAGATCCTCACTGGGTTCCGTCATTTATGGACTTAGCAGTTTAAAACAAGCCATGAGTTTAAGAAAAAAGGCACTTATTACACTTGGACCGCTACCTCCTTGTGACTTCTTACCTTCCATCTACCCCTTACATAGGACTAGATGCAAAACTAAGAGGCAGAACTTCAAAGCGCCACAAAGTGGCCCAGGCTGAATAGCGTAGGATTATGCCTGGCTTTGAAGTAAGTACAACAACCCAAGCAATGCAAAAGATAACCAAAATTAAAACAAAAACACAAACTCCTGAAATGGATGATATTTGGTATTTTTAGAGAGTAGGGATAGAAACTTAAAACGGTCAGAGGACACATGAGAAAGAGGAGAGGCCAGAATGGCTTATATGTAGGAAAGTCTGGTGTGGGAGGAAAGGTAGCAGCTGGAACAAGACTGGGGAGGTTTCTGGGTTTGTGGTCATACTACAAGATGCTCAGGGTTTTGGGGAAAACAGGATCACTACGGAATTTAGAGAATCCTCAAATTCAGCAGGGGGTGGAAGGGAACACGAAGACCTTATTCAAATTAAACAAAAAGACTAAATAAAAACACAAAACTTAAACGTATGTTTGAGGGAATAATGTGTCTTCCGTTTCTTATACAGAAATAAAAAGACTTTGAAATACAGTAGGCGCTGTAATATTTCTGTCCCTACCAGAGACAGCTGTGGGGTGGGTGTAAACTCAGAGGGTGTTTGAACGCACTGGGCTGGGAGGACAGCAGGGGGTTGTTAGTTCCTTTACCATCTAGGTATTACAGGACATAGACCACTCACTCTGCAGCACCGAAATGGTAGCCTGGGCGCGGATCCAGCTGATGGCCGGGTTTTGGCGCAGGTCGTTGCGCCGTGGGTCGTTGCTGGCCCGGCACTCGTAGGTCCCAGAATCCTCCAGTGTGAGGCGAGTGATGCCCAGGACGCTCACCCCATTGTTGCCGTAGGCCGTGTTGATGGACACGCGGCGTTTGCGGGCGCCATCCCACAGCTGCTTGAAGGAGTCAGCGCGGTTGATCTCTGCGTACCACCACTGGATCTCTGGGGTGGGGTTACCGACCACATCGCAGTACAGCTCAAAGGTGTCCCCCGTGAGCTTAGTCTCAGACATTGGCGACTTCACAAACCCAGCTGGAGAGGAAAAGTGTGTTGGGGTGGCAGGGGAGGAGGTGAGAAGGGTAGAGAAGGGGTTAGAGCGGGTGGGGGGGGGGGGGGGGGGGGGGGGGGGGGGGGGGGGGGGGGGGGGGGGGGGGGGGGGGGGGGGGGGGGGGGGGGGGGGGGGGGGGGGGGGGGGGGGGGGGGG
>JACXGJ010003757.1:0-50976 GCA_016801105.1 Esox niger | reverse complement strand
AACCTATTTCTGTTGAGTGTTTTACCACAGTGGTGTGGTTTATTTTGGTTGTCAGCCGTAGGCGCTACTAAACCCTGTCATTGTCTGTTTTGAGTTGTTTCCTTTGTTACTTTGTTCCTGTCCATTAAACACATGGATCACTACCAGAATACCGTCTCTGCGCCCGTGTCCTTCCACCAATTCTACCAGATTCTTGACAATCACCTTGCGTGTTGCTCTGCAGAGGCATCTGGGACTTGGCTATATACTGCTTATTGGTTGGGTAGTAATTATATCCCAGGAACAGTTGGAAGGACATGTCCCTGGATGGTTTAATCTTTAGGACCAATGTTACATCCGGTGACGGGATGTCAATAATCAGGGTGCTATAGTTTCCCAGGTACATTATTGTGCTGTTTGCCAGTTCTCCTTCAGGCCTTGGCAAGAGAACCTGAACGTCAAAGCAGAGATTTGTTTTTCAAAGAAAATGTAATGAGATCATGATTTCTCAGATGAAACATTCCTACTCTCCGCTAACGTCTGCTCAAGCTTCTTCACATTGATGCCCTCAACTGTCCCCTTTGATGATATCTGGGATGGGAGTGTTGATTCCTTTCTTTCCATTCCTGCATGTTTCTGTCTGTGCCAGTGTCAATAGTGTGTAGTTCAACAACCACAGGGCACATTTTTCCAACATTCTAAGGAATGATGCACCCAGAGAATAGAGCAAGCGACTGATAAAGATATGACTGATGTCAACCATGCATAACTGCTGAAAGTAATAAACCATCACTAAACTAAACCAATTGGTCTAAGGCAAGGTAGTTAACTGCACATTGTTAGTCATATGTGATATCTCAGACACACAGGCTTGATTTTGACAAGATGTGGGTGAATTCGACATCTTGCCATATAGATCTGTCAGTTAAACTGTTTGGCCAAATGCAACAGCTGATTCCTTCTTGAAGGACTCTTTCTGTTGTAGCCCAAAGGGTTTGAGTTGATGCATTCTGAAAATATCAGTTGTATAGAATATGCAGTGATATACTGCGCTCTGACCTCAATCTCCTCAGATAGGTTCTCTATGGGAATGACAGAACCATTTTCTCTTGTCAGGGAGACAGAACCAACAGTGCCACTAATATTTTTCTCCTCATTCCATGAAAATTGGTTATTCTTCAAACTCAGCATCTATAAATGGAAAATAGTGAATTAAGAGAGAGTTTACAAAACTTAACTATCTAACTGCTCATCAACAACATAAAAATGAATAAAAAGACCAGTTTGTCAAACAAAAATAGCTAGTGATAATAAAAACACTATATTACCACATCAACACTTACTCTCACATCCACTGGTTTATCTGGAGGAAGGACATCAGCGTCCAGGGGAGATATCCAAGATATTGCTGACTGCCTCCAGAATTTGTGTAGCTGCATCAACCATCACCTCCCCACCATCCTCACTGACATTCATGGACAGGAGGGAGGAACTGAGATTTACCACCAAGATGCTAGCTTGTAGCTGGAATAAATCAAACATCTAGCATTACAAAGTTCTCCTTGGCCCCTTTTCATCAATAGTCCTGTGTGTTTCTATCCTCTAATCCATGCTATGCTTAATGAGGAGATTTAAGTGTACCTGAGAATTGGCACTAAGCTCATCCCCCTTGCTGGTGAGTCCTGCCACAGCTCTGGCCATCACCTGCACTGTCTGAGGAGTTACACTACTAGAGGTGTTCTCCAGTGCTTTCATTATACTTGTCAGCATCAGTTCTCGCAGCTTGAGGAACAATACCAACAACAAATAAGGGTGCATAAAGATCCTACAATCATTCGAAACACTTACATTGCACCTTACAAAATGTTTAAATTCTCTATGGATCAGCCATGATAGATCACAAACATCTGCCTTTTAATCCCCACAAGAAATGCTGTGCAATTATCTTTGTCAAAGTTTAGCATAATTTATAATTTGCCCTCCTCATACCCTGATCCTGTCATTCTTCTCTTCACTGGAACCTTTATTTAACATGTCACACACAGACTGGAACAGTTGTCCAAGAGCCTCTCCAGATAGTTTTCCTTGCTGCTCTAGAATAGCCACTGTTTCTTCCACGGTAGACTGGAGAGCCTGTACTGGGGTACTGGAGTTGGCTGGCCAAACCTTGGTGGATGAATTAAACGGATGCTCCAATTACTACATGAATGCAAACTCTACCATACACCATTATTAATACATAATTAATACATTCTAATAATTACCTCAGTCGTGATTGTGGTACTTCCACTGGTTTTTGTGTTCAGTTGTGTAACAGTCACAACTACCAAAAGCCTGTAATTGCTGCTCACCTCTCCAAGTGGTAGAAAGATTATGTTACTTGGTTTTTAAAACTGCATCGCAGATGACCACCTAAAACATAAAGAATAACAGTCTGATGTTTTCTCCTCCTCACTTGATCTTTGTATATACAGTTGTGCTCATTTGGTTGCATACCCAGGGAGATATTGGGAAATGTTAGCAGATTTTGAAAATATAACTGATTCATTAAAAAAATTAATTTAAGGATAGTGATCATTTGAACCCATTTATTATCACATATTTGTTTGTCTACTATGTTAATTATAATGACAACAGAAATCAATCAAAATGTTACATACCCTTGAATGTTTGGCCTAGTTACAGACACAGAAGGTGACCCACTATGGTAAAAATGGCAATAAAATTTTAATTTCCCACACCTGTGGCTTTATTAATTTTAATTAGTGTCAGTGTATAAACTGTCAATGAGATTGTTATCTCTCACATGGATGCACTCAAAAAGCTAGATACTGAGCCATGGGGAGCAGAAAATAACTGTCAAAAGACGTGTAACATTGTGTGACCAGATGTCCTGGTTTCAAGCTGGCAGTCGCAGGTCCCAACAAATATCTGTAAAACACAAAAATGTCCCGGTTTCCGACCATCACTAACAAATTGGCCCAGTTTTCCCCACAATAATAAGAATAATAGTGTAATGTTTGCACATAAGAGTTGGGGCCAAACGAACAACTAAGTAGAACTGCGTAGCAAAGCAACAATTCTCATCAAAGTTCAAAGTACCCCCCTGCTCCACCAACCACAAGCATGCGTGATGACCAACATGCGTGCATGAGCGCATACATGTTCGCGTGGATTAACGTGCGGTTACACGAGGGCACGGGTTTGGGGGTTTGAAAATGTGGTCACCCTAGTCTAACAAGGTGATGGAAATGTATAAAGATGGAAAAGGATATAAAAAATATCCAAAGCCTTGCAAATGACTGTCAGTACTGTTCAGAACAGAAAATTCTGGGATCTCTTGTAACCAAGCCAAAGTCAGGTAGACCAATGAAGATTTCAGCCAAAACTACCTGAAGAATTGTTCGGGATACAAAGCAAAACACACAGGTTATCTCAGATGTACAGGCTGCACTGAAAAAAGATGGTGTGGTTGTTTCAAAGAGCACAATATGACAATTCTTGAACAAACACGAGCTGCATGGTTGAGTTGCTAAAAGGAAGCCTTTACTGCACCAAAAGAGCCTGTTTACAATATGCCTGACAACAACAACACGCCTCACAGCTTCTGGCACACTGTAATTTGGAGTGATGAGATATATATAGCTTTATGGTCAAAACAGAACACAACCAATCAGAGGGGATAAGTATTTGATCCCCTCTCAATCAGAAAGGTTCCTGGCTCCCAGGTGTCTTTTCTACAGGTAATGAGCTGAGATTAGGAGCACACTTTTAAAGGGAGTGCTCCTAATATCAGTTTGTTACCTGTATATAAGACGCCTGTCCATAGAAGCAATTAATCAATCATATTCCAAACTCTCCACCATGGCCAAGATCAAAGAGCTGTCCAAGTATGTCACGGACAAGACTGTAGACCTACCCAAGGCTGGAATGGGCTACAAGATCATTGCTAAGCAGCTTGGTGAGGTGACAACAGTTGGTGCGATTATTTGTAAATGGAAGAAACCCAAAATAACTCGGTCTGGGCCTCCATGCAAGATCTTGCCTCATGGAGTTGTAATGATCATGAAACTGTTGAGGAATCAGCCCAGAACTACACAGGAGGATCTTGTCAATGATCTAAATTCAGCTGGGACCATAGTCACCAAGAAAACAATTGGTAACACACTACACCGTAAAGGACTGAAATCCTGCAGTGCCCACAAGGTCCCCCTGCTCAAGAAAGCACAAGTACAGGCCTGTCTGAAGTTGCCAATTAACATTTTAATGATTCAGAGGAGGACTGGGTCAAAGTGTTGTGGTCAGATGAGACCATAATCAAGCTCTTTGGCATCAACTCAACTCGAGGATGAGGAATGCTGCATATGACCCCAAGAACACCATCCCCACCGTCAAACATGGAGGCGGAAACATTATGTGGTGGGGGTATTTTTCTGCTAAGGGGACAGGACAACTTCACCGCATCAAAGGGACAATGGACAGGGCCAGGAACTGTCAAATGTTGGGTAAGTACATCCTTCCCTCAGCCCGGGCATTGAAAATGGTTTGTGGATGGGTATTCCATTATGACAATGACCCAAAACACACGGCCAAGACAACAAAGTAGTGGCTCAAGAAGAAACACATTAAGGTCCTGGAGAGGCCTAGCCAGTCTCCAGACCTTAATCCCATAGAAAATCTGTGGAGGGAGCTGAAGGTTTGAGTTGCCAAACGTCAGCCTCAAAACCTTAATGACTTGGAGACGATCTGCAAAGAGGAGTGGGACAAAATCCCTCCTGAGATGTGTGCAACCCTGGTGACCAACTACAAGAAAAGTCTGACAGATGTGATTGCCAGAGAGGGTTCTGCCACCAAGTACTAAGTAATGTTTTGCAGAGAGGTCAAATACTTATTTCCCTCACTAAAATGCATATCAATTTATAACATTTCAATTTAAAAACATGCGTTTTTCTGGATTTTTCTGCTTTTATTCTTTCTCCCACTGTTCAAATAAATTGGCATAGAACGTAATTGTGTTTTTTGAGTTAAGAGGGATACTCACCATGGTCTGTTTTAAAACAATACTGGCAGTCAACGCCATTTCTTCAGGTTCCAGGCGTTCTGCATGTGACATTGAAAGGATCCAAGATGGTGCCTTTCAGAGGGAAAATACTACAAGAAGGAGGACTTAAGGTGACAGCTGGAGCAGTGGTTTCAGGTGGCTTGGTATTAGCTGGTGGAGGTTTTGTGGCACCTGGTATCTGAATGGTATACTTGGCATATTCAAATGTGTCCTTATCTACGGAAAGGAAACAACAATTATTTGTGAAGTTCAATCAACACAAATTGAATATTAATAAGCCAGTACCTCCTACGAAAAGCTAAAATAGAAAAACGTAAGAAGCAATTGTGGGATTATTATTATTAACATCCTGAATGTGTTAAGTTGTTAAGGACACCCCCCCTTCAAAATTATTGACAGTACTTGCTTTTGAAACGGCTAATGACTAATACTCACTATAAACAATCACACTGACAGTTTGAAACCTATCTGAGGCCTGTTTCAGGTACTTGCTCTTGACTGTGTATTTTTCTTGACCATCAAGAACTTTTATTTCCATTAGTGGCTTTCTCCCTGCGTTGTTGTAGCAGTTTTGCACGGTGTCCTAGAAAACAACAGAGTTCATATGTATCTATTTGCTTTATTTACCTCGTATATAAAATCCTAATTACATGTGTTAGTCAATTTAAATTAATCCAATTTGTGCATTTTAACCAATAGAAACATTTTACTGTATTTAGAATGCTAAAATATCTGACTTACTTTTAGAGGAATTGGGTCCTCAATATGCCAAATAACTTGTTGGCACCTGATTTTACAAGCCAATTGTAAGATCACGTTTTTTTTTATATCCACTATCTTACAGTTATCAACACAACTGAAAGAAAATTGAAAATACAAAAAACATTTAAATACATTCTCATTTTACAATACAAAAGAAATATGAACAGTGACATTCTTTACTATGTAATTACACCCCAATTACAACATTATTATACAAATAGTGCATTTATTGTAGTATTATTACAGTTGTATTAACAGCAAACTACACAGGGATATCAAGTATATTCCTGTCATACAATGATACTAATATGAGTTATGTCATTGAAAATAATATCAATTTGTTTTAATATAATCCCTTTTCTGTTTTAACTCTGTAATACCTTATTGTGAATTCTGTGGATTCTGTGGGAATAAGCGTGATGCATTGAAATACTGACATCCAGTTAACCAAAATGTCCTTCACTCTCTTCTTTACAAAAAAAGTATATTCGAAAAACTCAAATGGATTTGGAAGGCAGGCTTTTTCAATGAAAAGTATTTTGTCCGCGGAATTTTCAGTGCATTTACCACCTTTGTATTGTTCTGTAGGAATTTGAAGGCAGAAAGAGTTAGATAGCACCACTAATGGCCAGGCTGTAAGCAGACAGACACCAGACAGAAAGAAATCTTCAAGTAACATTGATAAAACAAAGCATACTGTCATTGTCATAAAGTGAGGTGAAAGAGTGCTCATTGCCCTGTGGCTTAATGGCTTTAAGTTACTTACTGCAGTCCCACTCAAATTGGATGCTCTTTCCATCAGATAGTCCTCCTAAGCCAGTTGCCTCAAGTTTGACACTTTCAGTCAATAGGTTGAAAGTTTCTGGAGTGGCAATGCTTCTCAAGTCATAATCTCTGCGAACTCTTACATGCAAAGATGTCTGTGGAAGAAAAATGAATAAAGTTTCATATTTGAGAAAAAAGGGCAACCTTTTTGAGGTTAGGATGGGCAAAAAGACAAATAGTCAAAAGTGTGGTCAATGTTTACATTTTTCACATACTTTGTTTCCATGGTCATGCTGCATGAGGTCAGAATGTTTGTGACAAACACCTGTTTTATTCCCCACATCCAAATCCATATGGGAGAAGTAATTCCAGACTTTTACTTTCACTTGAAAATCACCTGTTATAAAACAGTAGAAGCCCCCATATATTTGATGTTTAGATTATCACTTTTACTAATGAAACTCAGTTTTTTGTTTATGCCTTGCTGGTATACTGTATTGTGCTCAGGTATTTTTGATTTACAGTAGCCATGGGCAACCTGGTCTCAGAACGATGACGTAGACAATTTTATGTACATTTTCGCCAGGCGATTTTGTAAGCTATATTATGTTAAGAAAAATAACATTCGAGTCTGAATCAAGAAGAAAAAAATGTAGGCCGTGTTTCAAACCGGAGACCGTCCACTTCCAAGACGGGTGCGCTACCCACTGCACCAGATAGGAACCTGTGGCACATGAATGCGAGTGGTGTTCTCACACCATCCTAACCCAAACCTTAACCTTAACCTCAGTGCTGCGATACCTAACCGTAGCCCTAACCTGAACCCCAGAGCTGCGAGACCTAACCCTAACCAAACCTTAACCTAACCTTTTTGTTTCCTAACCAAAGCCCAAACCTTAACCTTCGCCCCAGTGCTGTGATATCTATACTTAACCCTAACCTTAATCGCAATGCTGTGTTGTGATGTCTATCTTTAACGTAGTAATGCATTCATGACATATTCTAACAACCTTGGTGTTGCTGTTATAAATTCTTGATTTATATGTCTGCTGTAGTGCAGTGGGTAAGGTGATTCCTTTCTGATCTGACATTTTCATAGAGGATGTTAATATCATACGTTTGTCTGGTGTTTGTATGTTCTCTTACGTTTTAATAGCGGTTGTAACATTTTACACATTGTAATAGCGTTCATAAGCTATGTTACGTTTTAGGCATTTCGTAATGTATCATACGATTTGGTGGCACAAAGTTGTTCGGTGCATTTGACAAATAAATCTTGAAACCTTGAGTTAGGTCTGAAAATAATTGGACACTGACACAAGTTTTGTGATTTTGGCTGTTCACCAAAATATATTCAAATTACAGTTAAATAATGAATATGGGCTTACAATGCAGTCCTTAATTTGAGGGTATCCAAATAGGAGGAAGGTTTTAGGAATTACAGCTCTTTAATATGTACCCCCCTCTTTTTCAAAGGACCAAAAGTAATTGGCTAATTTACAAAAAAAACTATTTCATGGACAGGTGTGAGCTATTCCTTCATGATTTCTTAATTAATAAAGCAGGTAAAATGTCTGCAGTTGATTCCAAGTTTAGCATTTGCATTTGGAATCTGTTGCTGTGAACCCTCAACATGCGCTCAAAGGAGCTCTCAATGCAAGTGAATCAGGCCATCCTTAGGCTGCAAAAAAAATACAAAACACAATTATTAGCCTACAAATTTCCCCAAACAATGTCCAGGTACAACATTCTGGACAGGTCCGGCCTGAATCAAGCACTGCAAATGCCATAGTTAGCCAACTGCCATTAACGATTTGGATTAAGTATTAGGCATGCATATAGACAAACACTGTTTTAGTGTTTGATTATGGTTTATTGAAAGACAGTTTAGAGTCAATTTGGTACCTTGGATAGTGGTTGAGATATGGTGGACCTGCATGCTGGTGGTTTGCATGTCTCTGGTCTCTGATAGACTGTCGTTGGTTCCAGACACCTGGAAGAGGAGCTGCACTGGTGCCCCCCGTTCTAGAGAGACACTAATGTAAAGATCTGCTTTTGAACATTCAGCTGTGAATGAAGCCAGCAGGCCCTCCACAGGCTCCAGCAGACACACCTGCAGCTCAGTGGACACGCCCAAGACTGAGACCCCATTAGTGGCATGAAGTGTCAACTGGTGGCAGCCAGAGCCCAGCTGTAGCTCTACATCTGGACCCACAGTGATGTTGTGGGGGATGATTCCTCTGTTTACTGATGCATTGGCCACCAACATCTTACCACTGAGGATTTCATAGGTCACATTTGTACCTGTAGATAAAAAGAGAACTCATTCTACCAATGTTGTTCTGTTTGAAATGGGCTGCCATACAGGACCTTGCAGTCCTTGGCATCTGTTGACTGATTCATGCAGTAGCACCTGAGGACACCAAACTCCCCAACTGGCTCCTGGATGGTGATGGTTTTCTGAGCTGTGGACCAGAGACACAATTGAACATGAATGGACTGTATGCTATGTTCTACTTTCCTCTTATTCTTTAAAATTAATCTGGTTCAATCAGAAGCCAAAATGAATTTCAGCATCTCTAAAGGTCCTAAACTTCATCTTATCTTTATCTTTAGACAAAAAGCGGTATGTTGTTGTTGTCATAGTCTAATTGATTTGTCTTACGCCTCTGTCAACAATAAAATGTTGCAGAGAGGCATGTTGCACATGTACTGTCTAATTGCCAACCCATAAATCAGTCTGCCTTTGAATGGTATGACATCCCATACAAAGTACATATTGTAACTTCATAGAAAATAATATTTTTAGGGCTATGACATGGTGGACATCTGATTTGTCACAAGAGTTAGCACTATTAGCTATATTATTATGTTATTGCTGTCATCATTAGGCTTTCATTTTTGAAAGAACCGATTCATATAAAAGCTGTAAAATGGTTGGGAGGGGTATCAGTGGCATGTTTTTAGAGAGAGGATCATTTTCACAATGCCTACTCTAAATGTCTCCCATTCATACATGAAACAATATCGACAGAGCACAAACAGAGCAATAATTGAATTGACTTTGTCAATATTTGTATTTCTGTGATTTATTTCATAGGATTAATGTAATTTCAAACAAAGTATATGTATTGCTGTTTATTTACTTCCGTTGTTTTTATTCAGCTATAAAACAGAAACATAATTTGTGTTGTTTGTCTCTAGCTTTTCTCTGAAGTGTAATTTCTTGTAAATTTTCTCTTGTTTACAACTGTCTTTAATCTACAATACTAATGATTCTACATAGTTGCAGTACTTACTTTTTGCCTCACAGAGATCTACACACACACAAACACACACACACCCACCCACACACACCAAACTGGCAGATGAAGTGCAGCTCCTGGCTACAGTTGTCTGTTGCCTCCCACTGAAACCCCGAGCTCCTCAGGATGTGGGCACAACGAGCTCCTGGAGCGGGGTCATTCAACCAGTTAGAATAGCTGACATCAGAGCCATCAAGCCAGGAGAGAGGACCTGAGGATGAGCACCATAAAATCAAATGTTTTTTACAACAATATCTTATGACCTTCAACTTCTGGTAAATCAGACAATTATTTTGTATTAGTTATTTTAATAAATAATATTGTCAGTAGTCAATTGGAGCTGTAATCATGAGCGATGATAAGTGTGACTAAAACATGCCAAAACTATGGAGAAAAGGAACTAGCTGTTTGAAAATGAAAACTGCTTAATATCATGAGAACAGTGCTGCTGAAAAGAGTTATCCAGATGTGAATGTTTCTTAGCAATACTGCAAGATAAACACACTCTAAATCTGTAAGTGAGGGGCCACCTGACATGAGAGTTATTGATCCCAGCATCTGTACCTTAAAGGGCTTGTGCAGCAAGCCCACATGTCGAGGATTTAAATTAGGGCAAGTCAACTTTGAAACTGTCAAATTACATGTATCACATAAAATGTATATGGCATGTTTACCAATTTGGTGTTTTCGCTGTGACAGCACATTCGTTTTTCATGTAGATAATCACTGTTTCACAAAGTTGTGTGCTCAAATTAACGAGATCCTGTTTTCCATGACTGGGAGAGTTGTGCGCATAGGGAGACAGCCCAACAATTACTTCAAGTTATTTATGAATTTAGACAAATATATTTTGAAATATTGACATTTGTTGTTATTCCTCTTTAGGTTTGGAGACAGCTGAGGGAATTTAAAGTCTTTCCATGGAATACCTCCTCAATAGTAGAACAAGCTGTCTCTTTAAAATATCAGCTCTCAAACATATGACTGGATTCAATGCAATCTACTCCAATCCTGGCAAAATCAGAGGACATAATAAAGTGTAATCAAATAGCGGCCACTTCAGATGTCCGATCTGGCCTCTTACCCTCAGCAGCAGAGTCCAGTGTTAGGTTCAAGGAGGCAGGTGCCAAACCCAGCCACCCGTCCTTCTCTGGCTGCAGGTGCTTCTGAAGGAACTGCTGGGTTTCATCATTCAGAATAAAGGCTAGGTGTCCACCACCCCGCTCACACCAACTCTGTGCCCTGAGGAAAGTACGCTGTATAACCACAAATTCATAGCAGGATCCGTCAAAGCCGTCTTGGTTCTCTGGACAGGACAGAACCAGTACCCCAAGCTCAGGAGTAGACAGGCTTAACAGAAGTGTTATCAAGCCCAAAGAGGAGAGAATGTTGTTGTCCATCTTACACCAGTTTTCTTTTGCACTTGAAATCCGGTGACATGCTGTCTTTAAATGGGACTGACATTAGCCTCACATAATGAGCCTGTTAAGCCTGAATGCATTTCCTTTGTGAACTATCAATGAACACATTATCCTTGTGTACAGAGCAACAGACCATAGAATTATAGTAAATTGACTGTAAAAAGGTCTAGATAGAAAAGTTAGAAATGGTCTGTATGTAAATAATATTAATAAGTGCATCTTTGTGTAGGTACTTTGAAGACTAGGGTGGATGTAATGCTCTGTAGTTTCCTGGTGTCGAATAACATCCTACTGTGTTGGCTGCAATTGGCCTAGATAAACACCATCCTGACATAGTAGTTATCTAATACTAGAGATTATTTACTCACTTCATGCATCCAAATGTTTTGTGATCTATTTGACACCGTATTGCCATTTCCTCAGTTGAATAAGAAAATACATTTGCCAGGGTGGTGCATTCTATGATAGTATGTTTTCAACATAAGAACATGGAGTTTGAGTTTCTTTTAACATTTTTGCTCACTTGTTTCTATAATGGAATTAGTGACGATTTTTGGTGACAGCTGCAATAAGTGTTAGCAGAATTGTCTTGTAAAACCATAAACATCTATAGCCAATTATGTGCACAGATAAAGGCAAATAAACATAGGTCCAAAGTTTAAGCCTTCTCTCCATTTTCGATTTAATGAAAGACAATCCAGGATATGGAAAAATATTTGAATTTGCATTTGGATTTTCTGTAATAATATGTTTTATATACAACAAGAAGCCTGACAGAATACAACAATTACACTAGGATAATAGCAAACAAAACGTATGAAATATAATACCCAGATGATAGATTTGTTGTAGCCTCACAGTAAGGGAAACATTTATTTGATCCCCTGTAGATTTTGTACGTTTGCCCACTAACAAAGAAATTATCAGTCTATAATTTTAATGGTAGGTTTATTTGAACAATGAAAGACAGAATAACAACATAAAAAATCCATAAAAACGTAGGTCAAAAATGTTTTAATGAGTGAAATAAGTATTTGACCCCTCTGCAAAACATGACTTAGTATTCAGTGGCAATCACAGAAGTCAGACTTTTCTTGTAGTTTGCACACATCTCAGGAGGGATTTTGTCCCACTCCTCTTTGCAGATTGTCTCCAAGTCATTAAGGTTTCGAGGCTTGTGTATGGCAACTCGAACCTTCAGCTCCCACTGATATAGAAATAATATAATTTTAATTTATTTGAACTGTGAGAGACAGAATAACAGCAGAAAAATCCAGAAAAACTAGTGTCAAAAATGTTATAAATTGATATGCATTTTAATGAGGGAAATAAGTATTCGATCCCTCTGCAAAACGTGACGACAGTTAGTGTAGTACAATCATGTAATGCAAAGCATTTTACATTTTTCCCCTGGTCTATTACCCCTGATCTCAGAGACATAAAAGTTCCCATCGGTAGAGGACATGATATAATATAACCTACCCTGGTTGAAAATAAACCACCAGACAACGGAACAATAGTTTATGAGATACAGGCATACAAGGATAATAGGAAGGATAGAAAATGGCTCAATAATTTTTTGGCAAGAATGGAACTGAATCGCCTGAACCTGTCAAAGCAGAAATAACAGGTAGGCTTACCCTTCCTTATATGTAACAGTAGCTTAAAGTTCTTATCACATTTACAAGTGAGTGCACAACTTTCTGATGATAGTATTCTTATTTTAGTATTTTTATTATTATATATATATATTATATACATATAAAAATATTGCATTATTACCACTGACAGTTGAAGCGAATATCATTGATGATCTCGTTATCATGTAATAAGACATGTGCATGAGATACTTAGCACAACTCATAAGTGCTGACTGACTCTGTACAAAGGACAATAGATAAGACGTGATGCACGTTACTGATGGGCCCCACACATCCTGTCCATACATCCAGTCCACATCTCCAATGAATAGGCCCATGGGTCATCAGTTGGAACATACCATACAAGCAGTGCTTGACATTAACCTTTTTGCTCACCAGCCACTCTGGCTAGTGGTTTTCCAAAGTTACTAGCCACTCAGCATTTTCACTAGCCACCATATTGTTGTTGGGGAATCACATTTTATTAGATAAAATTTGACTATGGTGTGCTACATCTTAGCCTGTCTTGTTCACTGGTTCAGTCACTATTAGGTGTCCGGTAAAGTGGTACCCCATGTGTCTGGTAGTGTGGTAATTTATATACAGTGGCTACACACTTGAAAAATATAATAAATTTAGGGTTAAATTTGCCCTGTTGTCCATGTCCACTTGAACTGCTAATGCACGCTACAATGTCCTCCCTGATTAATTTCAACCAAAATATCCTAGCAATATATTTTTTCTTAACATAACCTAGAACCTAGAATATGAAATCACCCATCAGCTGTATAATGAATCGCAGTTAATATTATTGTTGTCTTATTTTGTTATGCTATGTTCTTGTAAATATAGACTTGCATAAAAAACTAAACAGAGCTGAATTTATTACAGCCTTTTCAAGTTATTTTTCCCTATCTTTGCTTTGACGTCACATCGTTAATCTCCCTCGTCTTCTTTCAACTGTTCTAGGCTCTGCTGTTGTCGCTGATCCAGCCTATTCGTGTTTATATAGTTATATTTTTAGTAAAATTATGACTCTATATATTGCATATATTAGCCTAATGGTTTTGGAGATAGTACATACCCTAATCTGATGGTCTTTTCTCCTGTCATCTTTGTTTGTCTCGCAATCTCTCTTTATGAATAAGTCTATAATTTTAGGCTACTAGAAGTCACATGAAAAAGAAAAAATATATATCATGCATTAGATGTAACTTGAGGTTATGAAGTTTTAATTAATATTTTGACATGCTTGGGTGTAAAAATTAGTATCCACTTTTCTTCGGACATTATTCTTCTCCGAGATATCTGGACCCATGTTGTCCTGCATGCAAGGTTGCCAAATATCATTGACCATAAACTGTATTCTCACGTTGTCTCCAGGAAGAAAATCGACTCGCCCAAGCCCATAAAAAAAGCCCAATTGGGTAGGACACATACCCAACCGAGCAAAACTGAATATGGAAAATGTTCCTCCTGCCATCATTTAAGCTGCAATGTTTCACTGGTATTCTCTGGTATATGAATGCAAAATCATGTTTAACCATGCTAACACACAGGTGGTGTGAGATTTTGGGAAGGCTGTTGCCTTTGAGCTTAGAATGCAGGAAAAACCCTGTGTATAGATTTGAAAAAAAAATACTATGCTGTGCTACATCTTAGCCTCTCTTGTTCACTGGTTCAGTCACAATTGGGTGTCCGGTAGAGTGGTACCCCACTCTGTTGCCTTTGAGCTTTGAATGCAGGAAAAACTCTGTGTATACATATATAGAATGCCACTAAAAGTGGCTTGTAAGTGTGACTGCGTTACACGCCACAGACAAATTCTACCAGCATTTGGCGGGTAGGCGGGTGCCAAAGTCAAGCCCTGCATACAAGAGTATTTTGTAGGATAAAACTTTCTTATAATAGTCTGTGTAACGTTTGGCTATGACCAGTAACCGCCTTCTATGTGTCCATGCATAAAAGACTGTGTTAACTTTATAATCATTGGAGAACATGTAAGAACTATGAAAGATCAACATCTTGGATTCATGCTGAATAAAGATGGTTCTTTACTGACTACCGGTTGCATTAATTTTGTTTATGGATCAAAAGTGGGCAGGATCTAGCACATGGCAACTGTCAGTTGGTGGGAAACGTTAGACGGTATGTGAACATTCTGACCTCAAAGTTGATGTGTTAGAAATAGGAATAATGGGCAAGCATACAGATCTGAGTGACTTTGACAAGGGCCACATTGTGATTGCTAGATGACTGGGTCAGAGCATCTCCAAAACTGCAGCCCTTGTGGGGTGTCCCCAGGCTGCAGTGGCCAGTACCTTTCAAAAGTGGTCCAAGGAAGAAAAAGCGGTGAACCAGCAACAAGGTCATGGGGGGCCAAAGCTCATTGATACACTTGGTGAGTGAATCCAACAGAGAAGTTACTGTAGCTCAAATTACTGAAAAGTTACTGCTGGTACTGATAGAAAGGTGTCAGAACACTTGGCTTCCAGTTGAGTATCTGTGGTATGTGCTAGACAATCAAGTCCAATCCTTGGAGGCCCCACTTCACAACTTACTGGACTTAAAGGATCTGCTGCTGACATCTTGGTGCCAGAAACAAAAGCACACCTTCAAAGGTCAAATGGAGTCCATGCTTCGATGGGTCAGGGCTGTTTTGGTGGCAAAAGTGGGACCTACACAATATTAGGCAGGTGGTCATAATGTTATGGCTGATCGGTGTATGTGTGTGTCAAAAGGTTAAAGTGGATGTGTTCTGATTCACCATATGATTCGAGATGTGTTCAACACATAATAAGGATGTCTGACCGTCTGCTTTTGTCTCCCAATGAAACGTCATTCATGCCACAAATCTATCTCTGGAACTTAAAATGTGCCAAAGGGGAAGGTTGCAGAAGGTTTCACTTCATATGACCTTTTCCAATTTGTCTCCATTCATTGAACAAGATGTCAGCCAAATTGTTCAATTCTTCATTTTATATAATTACCTAATGCTTTAAACAAGAGCAAAATCCAATGAGAATGCAAAAAACGAAGGCCTTGTATAATGTCCCACTTATCAACCAGATGACAGTAAGAAATCAAAATCACAATGTGTTTTGGCTACAAATGATTTGTGTTTGGGTAGTGAGTGAATGGGCCAAAATGGCTTAATAATTTTTCACCCCTCCAGGAGCTATCTTACATAACACCAAAAGATCCACAATGCATTGGGACAGTATTAGATCTACCGTTAAAACAAGAAGTCCAAACAAGAAGTCCACCCGCTCCGTAAACAATGAGTTTCAAAAGCTGTACTATAAATTTTCAGACTACAAATAGATTTCTTGACATTCGTCCACGCTTGCTCATCAGTGACAAAGTAAATAAATCCATAAATGATCGAATCGAGGAACTAAACTCAACACTGAGAAATACTTTAGATACAGTACACCACTAAGAACAAAAGAAATACGCAACAAGAAACTTGATCACTGCTACACAGAAAATACTAAAGCACTCAAGCAAGCCTCCAGAAAATGTGAGCGAATGTGGCTCTCCACAAAGTTGGAAGTATTCAGACTAGTCTGCATAGACAGTACACTAAAATATTGAAAAGCACTCACATCTGCTCGAACAGCATATTTCTCCAACCTTATTGTGGTGTACAAAAATAATCCAAAATTTCTCTTTGATACAGTTGCAAAGTTAACTAAAATACAACGCTCAACAAGTGAAGTGGGTCTTCAATTTAGCTGTAATGATTAGATGAAATTCTTTAATGAAAAGATCATCACCATTAGAAAACAAATAACTGACTCCTCCTTAATTAATTACGGTCCCCAAAATCTCATTTGTCCTGAGAATATCCTGAACCTCCTTGACCAGGTGTCAATGGGGACACTGGAACTTTTTTGTCCTGAGAATATCCTGAACCTCCTTGACCAGGTGTCAATGGGGACACTGGAACTTTTTTGTCCTGAGAATATACTGAACCTCCTTGACCAGGTGTCAATGGGGACAGTGGAACTTTTTGAGTCCGTATCGCTCGACACATTCACAAAATTTGTAATGAGTTCTAAATCCAAAAATTGTCAGCTAGACCCGATTCCAACAAAATTACTTAAAGAGCTTTTTTCGGTGGTAGGTCAGCCAATGTTGAACATAATAAATTGCTCCCTTTCCTCCAGATGTGTACCAATCTCACAAAAAATTGCGAAAATTAAGCCAGACACATTAAACCATTCCTCTCAAAAATCTTAGAAAAAAGTGTTTCCCAACAACTGAATACCTTCCTGAAGACAAATAACATTTATGAATTGCTCCAGTCCAGTTTCAGACCCCATCATAGTACTGAGACTGCACTCGTGAAGGTAGCAAATGACCTTCTAATGGCCTCAGACAAAGGTTACGCATCTGTCCTGTTGCTTCTTGATCTTAGAGCTGCTTTTGACAATATTGATCAATCTCTTCTGTTACAGAGACTGGAAACCCATATTGGGCTATGTGGGAATGTTCTAGCCTGGTTTAAATCTTATTAATCTGAAAGATATCCGTTTGTATGTGTGGATAGTATATCCTCTGACAAATCAAAAGTTGTGCTTTTAGTTTATAAATCTCTGATTAGTTTAGGACCCGAATACAATTCTGATATGTTTGAAGAATATAAACCGAGCAGGGCTCTTAGATCCATGAACACAGGTCAGCTAGTAGAGCCCTGAGTCCAAACTAAACATGGAGAAGCTGCATTTAGCAGTTATGCTGTACACAATTGAAATAGACTACCAGAAGTTCTAAGACATGCACCAAACATACATTTTTAAATCCTAGTTAAACTCTTCTCTTTTCACGTGCCTATGACTGAGCTCTTACACTCAATAAACATAACCGCATTGTTTTGTCTTACAGCTTTTATAGCTTGCTATGTTCTTATCACATCTAATTTTCTTTTATTCTATTTTATTATTCTATGTTTTATTATTATGCTGTATTTTATATTTCTCTTATTGATTTATTTTGTTATTGAATGTATATTTTGCAATTTTTTACCAATCATAATGCAAGTTCTGGTGATATCAGAGGAATAACCCTCTGTTTAAATTTAACAATCTGCAGACGATGGATAATGCCTTGATGTAGGGTATTTTCTCACAAATGGACTGACAATTTTATCCAAGCGCTGGAGCGTGAGGATTGAGATACCGGGTTGTTACAGTAAAGAGTTATGGTAACTGTAAGTCATTGAGGGTGAAAATACAATACATGTACCAACATGGCATAAATGTCCCACTGGAGAGAGACAAGTAAGACATTGATGCAATGATTATCTCACATAGGGACGGATGGGTTCATACTAGCATCGGAATGTGAGAATTTAGATACTGGGGTGTTGAAGTTCATGCAGTCCCCTGGAAACAGCTGAGCAAGACAAGTGTAAAGATCTGACTGTTTTAATTCTATTGCATTTTGTATTTTATTTTCACTGTAAAGCACATTGAATTGCTTCTATGTATGAATTGTGCTATATGAATAAACTTGCTGGCTTGCATGCATTTTCACCTCAGCATGCTCAAGGTTGTTGGTGATTTATTTTATGGTTGTTTTTCACAGCTCTGGTCATTTTTCAGTCATCAACTGCAGTTGTTTTCTTTTATCAACCTGGTTGTGATGACTGCTGAAAGCACCAGTGGTGCCTTATTTGTCAGGACATTCCAAACTGTTGAAATGGCTATACCCAACTTTTTCTGCTATAGTTCTACATCAGTTCCTCATTCCTGTTAGTACTGAAATCACTTGTTTATCATAGACAGCTCCTTAGTTCCCTTCATGTTGGATTATGTCTACTGGCACCAAACACAGACAACAAAGACAAAAGCAAAGAATGTAACTGAGACTATACATTCAAAGCTCTTATGTGTGAACAACCAATGCAAAGAGAAACATCCATTAGAAACACCTGTGAGACAAATGTCCCTAAATGTATGCTCACATAAAAAGTGGGGATGGAACTCTAACAATGCTGTTTTTCTTAGTAACATGTATTGAAACAGACAGAAAAAAACGTTTACATTTGCCATATTTTAATCTGGTAATATTTGTATCATAACAATAACAATTTGGATCAAAATAAATAAATAAATCACATTTATTTTAGAAAGCCCTTTTTACATCAGCAGTTGTCACAAAGTGCTTTCACAAAACACCCGGCCTTAAACCCCAGGGAGCAAACAACAGTAGTGTTGAACTTCAGTGGCTAGGAAAAACTCCCTAAGAAGGCTGTAATTTAAGAAGAAATCTAGAGAGGAACCAGGCTCCGAGGGGTGACCAGTCCTCTTCTGGCTGTGCCGGGTGAACATATTAAGAGTCCAAATTGTAATAATGAATCGATGCATGTGGGCTAAGCCTAGAGTATATTTAAACCTAGTCCAGATCGGAGGCATGACCAGATGGACAAGGACAGGGACAGGGACAGATAGGGGAAAGGGGGGGTCAGCAGAGTGGCAGCTGAAATCATCATGTAAATTTAAACCCTACTCCCCCAGCACAATAATATAGCAGTGTAAGTCCTTGGGGCTGAGAAAGGGGGTGTCCAGTGACACTGTGGCCCTATCCGTGGCAGGCCCCGGACAGTGCCCAACAGGCAGGAAATCAATCCACCCACATTGCCAAGCATCAACCAAAGGGACACCCACAAACCACAATCATCGTGAATGAGGGCCGAGTATTGCCAGCAGAGTATAGCCCAACTGCACGAGTGCGCAAAAGAGAGACAACAAGCCAGTGACTCCGCCCCCCAATGGCATTGGAGGGAGGGCATCCCAGTGAAAATTTGAATTATCTGCATAGCTATGGTAGTTAATGTTGTTGTTCTGTAGAATTTGGCCCAGAGGTAGCATATACGTATAGAGTGAACAGAAGTGTTTCGAGAACTGATCCCTGTGGAACTCCGCATGTCATAGCCACCCTATCAGATTCATGATTACCAATGGTGACAAAGTAACTCCGGCCATCAAGATATGATCTGAACCAATCAAGGACTGTCCCGGAGAGTCCTACCCAACTTTCCAGCCTATCTATAAGTGTTCTATGATCTACAGTGTCAAATGCTGCACTGAGATCTAATAGAACTAGAACTGTTATATTATCTGAATCAGTATTCAGCCGTGTATCATTGTAAACTTTAATCAGGGCCATTTCCGTACTGTGGTGAGGT
This sequence comes from Esox niger, assembly GCA_016801105.1. NCBI lineage: Eukaryota > Metazoa > Chordata > Actinopteri > Esociformes > Esocidae > Esox > Esox niger. Next base: position 30,847 of record JACXGJ010003757.1, on the reverse strand, counting down.
TGAAAGCCGGACTCAAATTTGTCTACGAGACCGCTTGTGGTCACAAAATTGCTGAGTTGAGTGAAGACGACCTTCTCAATGATCTTGGCTATAAAGGGAGATTTGATACAGGTCTATAATTGTTCATTATGGATGCATTCAGTGTTCTCTTTTTTATAGGGGCTTAATAGCAGCTGTTTTTAGAGACGTTGGAAAAATGCCTGATTGCAGAGATCTATTAACTATTTGCTGCAGGTCCATTGTTATAGAGTACTTTATATTTTTAAGTCTGATAACAGTGTGTCAAGGCATGTAGATGCTTTAAGAGGTCGAACTGTTTCTTCTAGGGATTTTTTATCAATTGTATTAAATTGCGACATATCAACCAAGTTATGTCTTGGTGGTCGTAGTGGTGGTAAGGTGTCCTTGTTAGACTGTGTAGTTCTGATGTAGGTCTAATACTTAAAAAAAATTCACTAGAAACAATCATTTCATTACATTTCACAGTGGACATAAGTTCTGATGCTATCTGCTTTATTGGGTATGTAAGCTTGTCGACCATGACAAATAGAGTGCGGCAATTATTGATATTCTTGTAAATCATTCCCGATAAATGTTGCTGTCTGGCTCTGCGTAACTCATTGTTGAAGCTACCAAGGCTTTGTTTATAGATGTTCATATAGTGAATTTGAAGTTTAGTTTTCATCCACTTACGTTCCGCTTTCCTACATTCTCTTTTCAGGGTGCTTACCATCATGGTGGTTCTCCATAGTGTTTTCTGTTTGCTCATAGTTTTCTTTACCTTTACCGGTGCAACACGATCCATGACATTCAATATTTTGGTATTAAAATTAAGTACATCAACTGACTCAGCACTTATTGTTGGAGAGATAGCTATGGCTTCCATAAACTGAGCATTGGTACGCCCATTAATGTACCTTTTCATTCGGGGTGATAAGTGATTTAAAGAATACACAGAAAGGCCACAATTAAGTTCACAGAATACTTTGGCAGCAGAACTACCAAGTCCATAGCAGACTGAATTCAGAAGTGTACAGGAGCTTGGCTAAAATGTACACAAATGTACAATTAAATGCCACCAAACACAGATTTTGAAGCGGTGCTTCAAAATGTGACAGGCAACGATCAAAAACAAACAGTCAAAGCAACCAAGGACTTCATCAAGGCATATTTTAGCATAAAAAGGTCTATCTCCTAATATAAATCTGATTGAACATGCATTTCACTTGCTGAAGAGACAGTTTTGAGGGTCATTGTTTTTTTTAAAGGAAGCCTCTCCCGGCTGCAATGAAAGTGAACAGCAATGGATATAGCGTGCAAATGTATTTGATACATTTTGTTTTCCAAAATGGGAAGGCCACGATGTATTGATATAGATCTCCGTATGATTTCCTGATTATTTTTTGCCAAAACTAGTATTGTATCATTGGTTATGTCCTATGTCAGACCTGGGCAAGATAAGGTCCCTGGCCCGGCCCGTTGAGTCATTCTATCCGGCCCACAAGACATGTTAAACTTTAAAATACATGAGCATTATACTTTGACAGTATCATATTGTCTGTTTAAAATACTTTTAAGTTGAAACAAGCTACTTGCGTTGCTATGATATTAAAGGACCAGCATCACAACACATGCACGGACGTCATCATTTGTTCATACTATATGCAAGTGATGGCTAGCAATCTCTTGAAATGAGCCAGTCTAAGAAAATGTTATGACAAAAGCAGGGTATTTAAAAAAGAATGGATAGGAAAATATTTATTTGCAGATGACTCAGGGAAAGCTAATTTATTAATATGTAAAGCTAACTTTTAAAGAGTGCCATTATGAAAGACTCGGTCACTGTGTATGACAAAACTGAAATGGTAAAATGTGTTAACAAACATTTTATATCATCTGGTAAATTGTTTAATTCCATTACTGTTTCTGATATAACTTGTATTGAGGAACCTTGGACACCTGGTCAGATATTCAGTTCTGTAATTTTCCGTCCAAGAAATACATAATGCCCTGAAATCCCAAGAAACCAGGCAAGCCTAATTCAGCTGGCCTGCAATAGAAAATGTTGCCCCCTCGAGATTCAAACCCGGGTCACCCACGGGGAAGGCGGCGTTATTAATTACTACACCACAGAGCCATACATTTGACATGTGTCAGTATTGCCTCTTGTGTCTACCCTGAACAAATCCTCTTTTGCCACTGGCCATTTCAACCTCTAATTTGTCATTCGTGAATGATATTGATACAGTTAAACTGACTAACATTTCTTACAAAGTTTCCCTCCACCACAAATAGCGTCTATGAATGTCTAAGGCTGTTTTAACAGCGTATTAGCCAGTAATAGGCTTTACCAGTATCTACTAACTTATTGGTATAGTTAAGAATTGCTTGCAAGTCTGCCAAAGCGATTTTATTTCATGGCATAAGAACACATTTTTTTCTTTTATAACATAACTTACTTTTTTCTTTCATTCGTGAATTACATTGATACAATAACTATCAATAAAGGTGACGATAACTAACATTTTCATCAAGTGAAAAGATGAGAGAATCATGGAATCTACCAGAAATAGCCGCAATCTGTATAACTGTAGTTTTATTGTGGCCCACAAATAAAAAATTTAAATGTTGTTGCTCTCAATATATTCGATCTTAGGTCTTCCACGTGAGAGGCAGTCTTTAACCACTATGCCACAGCATTATACATTTCAGTAGTCGCTAGACACCATTGAGCATTGTGTTAAAATGATAACAATTTCTTATAGAATTTACCTTGACCACATATAGCGTCTATGAATTGTATGGTGTTTGCCACAGGCCGTTTTAACAGTGTATTAGCCACTCATACGTTTACTAATATCTACTATCTTCCTAGGAAAATTCATAAGCATTGAGCAATTGCTAGCGAGACTGAAGATTAACTTTTTCATGCCAGAAAAACTTGCAATATAACCGTATAAAGTTAGTTAAGGCTTACTGTAACCTAACTACTGTATGTTGTAGCCAGCAAATGTGTTTGTCTATCTTGACCCAGAACGCATGCACGGATGTGTACTTCAAAAATCCAAAAGAAACAGTCACAATTTAACCGCAAACTGTTTTATTTCATACTGATTATTATTATTATATATAGTAGATACTGAAGGATTTAGCCAGCAAAGTTTTCATCTATACTTAATAATTCATAACTTCGCTTTGCCTGCGTAAAGTTTCACTTGATCCTGACTTCATCTCACTTGTCAATGCCCATATAAAGCTCTCCTATTCATATTGAGTGAGTGGCCCTAATAACAGTTGTTAACAATATACCTTATGTACTATAGCCTACTCTGATAAGTTGAAAGTTATTAAGTTTAAAGGAAGATATATGTGTGGCAACATTTCTGTTGAGTAATAACCTTGAAAAGGGATTTCTTAGGTCTTTGTCCGCCATATTAATAGCTTTTTACAGAATATTATACAAAAACATTGTTAAAGTCAATTTAGTTAGATTATGAAAATGGTATTGCATGAAAGAAATATATAAATAAATATACATACTGTTAAAGTTATTGAGAGGAGGAAAATATATTTCACTTTCACTTAATGTTTGATTATCCCAAAACTGATTATGCTCGTGCTGGGGAAATTACCACATCTAAGACCAGTCTGGACACTCAAATTTAACCGTTAGTAATAGGATACCCTGATTAAATGTAAAAGATGGTTTTTGGTCATCCTAGGGTATCTGCCCATCTTTCTGGAGCCAATGGCTTTACTCACTTACGGTGAGACATTATGAAGCCCAAATGCCATGTTTAATGTATATGAAATGTCAGTTTCCACAAATGAAAAATCTGACATTGTCCTCCAACTGATTGTAGCAAGATATAGCCCTGGAAAAAATTAAGAGACCACTGCAAAAGCATCCGTTTCTCTGGATTTACTATTCATAAGTATGTTTAGGTAAAATAATTATTTTGGTTTCATTGTATAATCTACCGACCATATTGCTCCTAAATTCCAAATAAAATAATTTAATTTAGAGTATTTATTTGTAGAAAATAACAACTGGTCAAAATAACCAAAAAAGATGCATTGTTTTCAGTGTCACGGTCCCGGCCTGCTGGGGCCGTTCCGTTCCGTATTTTCTGTTTTTGATTTGTCTTGTCCTTGTTTCAGTTGATCAGTCTATTTTGTTCACCTGTGTTTAGCCCCCACCTTTTTCTGTTCTCCTCGTTAGTCTGTGTATTTAGTTCAGTCAGTTTCTCCCTGCCGTTGTCAGTGTCTATGTCGCCTGTCAATGTTTGTTTGCTGTCTGTTTGCGCCTGCTCCAGCTCCATGTTCGCTCTTCGTTGTTCAACTAGTTTTAGTCTGTTCTGTTTTCTGTAGTGCACGGCACTCAGTTTTGTTTTGCATTTAGTTTAATTAAAGTTTTCCCCTGCACCCCTGCATTTGCCTCCATCTCCCTCCTTGGATTCCCTGCACCCTCGTGACATTCAGACCTCAAATAATGCAAAGAAAACACATTTTTCAAAAACAAAATACTAATGTTTTAATTTAGGAAGTGTTCAAAAATCTATATTTGGTGGAATAACCCTGATTTTTTATCACAGCTTTAATCTGTCTTGGCATGCTCTTCACCGGTCTGTTGCATGGCTGTTGGGTGAATTTATGCCACTCCTAGCACAAAAATTCAAGCAACTTCGCTTTGTTTGATGGCTTGTGACCAACCATCTTCCTCTTGATCAAATTCCAGAGGTTTTCAATGGGGTTCCGGTCTGGAGATTGGGCAGGCCATGACAGGGTCTTGATCTGGTGGTCCTCCATTAACACCTTGATTGACGTGATTGTGTGGCATGGAGCATTTTCCTGCTGGACAAAAAACAATTCTAAGCAGGTGTTCTTCCAAGATAACCCTGTACATGGCTTGATTCATGTGTCCTTCACAAAGACAATTCTGCCCGATTCCAGTCCAGGGCCTCCCACAAATAGGGCCACAGTGTCACTAGACCCCTCTGTCTCAGCCCCAAGGTCTTTCTGAGCTATATTATTGTGCCAGAGGAGTAGGGTCAGCTCCCCTTCTCCAGTGTAAATCCTTGTAGATCTGAGGAATGCACTATTCCCTGTCTCCTGCCCTGTTACAACTTTAGAGGACATGAGGTCTTGGCCCACACCTACGGAGTCCAAGGCTTGAAAGACTCGTTGCTATCTTTGTCCAAAGTCCCCCTGGTTGTGTAGCAGATCAAGAAGATACCTGACAATTTCAGCTGCCACTCTGCTGACCCCCTCTGGTTGCCCCTGTCCTTGTCCATCTGGTCATACTTCTGACCTGGACAAGATGTAATAGTTTAATAGACTCTGGATCAAGCCCACATGCAATAATTATTTATTACAACTTGTATTCTTAAAATGTTCACCCAGATGCTGAATCCTTTCAAAATTTCAGCCTTCTTAGGGATCGTTTCCTAGCCACTGAAATTCAACACTGTTCGTTCCTTAGTGTTTCCAGGCTGGGTGTTTTGTAAAAGCACTTTGTGACAACTGCTGTTGTAAAAAGGTCTTTATAAATGCATTTGATTGATTGATTGATAATAACTCAACATGGAATAGATACAGGAGTTACTAGGTCATAACTCATACAAACAACACTCAAGCTTTGACACTGGTCTACGCCCTACTCAACTAGAGTGGACTTTTCGTACCCAAACAAAGGTTCCACTCAATAAAAATCATGGCCTAGACATGGGAATTAACTAGGGCTTGTTCAACTACCAAATGCTCTTGCAATCTTGACAGTTTGATGTACAGCCTTTTATTGTGGCCAGCCTAAGGCACACCTGTGCAATACTCATGCTGTCTGATCATAATTTTGATAAGCCACACCTGAGATGGATGGATTATCTCGGCAAAGGAGAAGTGCTCCCTAACACAGATTTGTAAACCATATTTGAGAGAAATAGGCCTTATGTGTACATATAGAAAGTCTTAGATCCTTGAGTTCAGCGAAGATATAAATAGTCATGTAGTACTTTTTTGTAGAAGATGCATTCTCCTTGCGCATGTTAATGTATTTTCTCCTCTTTCTTAATTTTCATCCCAAACAAGCTGTAGAGCTTCATCAGCATTATATCCACTATCTCCTCCTCATCGGAGGGCTGTGGAAAAGTAAACAAAATCTCAGTCATGTCACCCTGGCGCCGGCCCTGGCCACAGGCATGGAGCAAGTTTATTCTGAGCTAACATTCTGATGATCTTCTTATCAATGAGATGTTGATTGTTAAGAATGGAATAGACTTAACTCCAAGGTAAAATGTAAAATATTGCATAGGTTAAAAGCATTTAAAGCTAGAACACACAAAATTGGAAACAACAGCATAGAAATAGTAAAATAAAATTGTTGCACACCCCAAAAACTTAAAATAAATGTCCCCATAATTTTTTTACTAAGATGTTCAAACAAGATACTAAGTCGTTCAAATGAGATTAACTTTGTCTCTGCTGTAGTTCTTAGACAATTTAGTTACATGTATTATTCAAGTTGAATAAGGTGTTGACATTATACTTGTGCTCTAGCTACATCAGTGAAAGTCAATTTATTATTTTCTATGTTTGTTAGAACATTATACAATCCAGTTAGCATGGCTTACAAATATGTTGTAGTCTCAAATAGATTCATATTTGGATTACAAATCTTTGCCAAATCCATGGAAGAAATATATTATTTTATTCTAAAATAGACTGAATCTAAAACTCGCCTGTGTGATGATTGTAATTCCACTTCGTTATAGCCAAATGTCCCTCCTTTATAATTGTGGTGATTAAATACTGGTAGTGATGATGTATGTTGATGATTATGTTAGGATAAGTTACATAGGAGTCAAGTCCATAGAAGTCACTTTCAGGAATTTCTGCACCTTCAAGTGTGGGTGCTTGTAACCCCTGGTAAGCACTATAATTATTTATTACTAGCACAGAGCAGCTATTACATGATTTTATACTAACGTTTTGTCTAGTACATGTTGCTGGTTGGCAATTGTGAGTTCTACAATGTATATTCATTCCTGACATACGGAACGGTTAGATGTCTTCAGGTCAGATATACGGGACACCTAATCATGATGTAAAAGAACATAAAACCACTACATTTAGAAAGAGATAAGCTATATTGAATATGTTTTAAATAAGAGATACTTATGGAACAGTTTTTCCCACTCACACCACATTTTCCCGTGAATGACAACATAAACACACATTATAGCATCAATAATGTGTTTTTGTTTATATTTACTGGTTTTGTTATTGGATTTATGTTTTTGCCAGGTTTTTGGCTGCTACAGAAACAATTCCATTATTTGATTTGTTCTATATTTATCAATGCTACCTAGTCTAACACTATGCTGACTGGTAACGATATTCTCTTGTTAGTCCTATCAGTGTCTTGCCAGTCTTAACATTCACATGTGGGACAATTTGATTGATTTATATGCTAAAAAGGCACAAAAGTTTATTACTTTATGCTTTCTCATGTTTTAGTTGCTACAGATGCAATCCAATCATTGACTGATTATTTCTATATTTAGTGAATTTAAAAAAAAAATGTCTGTTGCTACCAAAACCTGAGAATGCATAAATTCCTTAACAAAATGCAAATACTGTATAAACAAAAACCACTAATTTCTACAATTACATCATTAATTATGTTCTTTATATACTGTGGTATAAGTGGGATAAACATGATAATTGTGTACATCAGCTTGGAAAAATCAACTCCGGTGTTCATTATTTCCAAAGTAATGTACGGAACATTGGTTTTCAACCCTTACATGAAGCGTAGTACCTTGTAATGCATTCGCTCCTCACCGAAAGCCGCCATGATGATAGAGATGAACAGGGTCAATACCACAAATGTCAGGAATATAATGCAGGAGCCAATGAGAAATGCAGCAAGCACCGGGTTGTAATCAAGAACCTGGATTACAAGATGTTTACAATCACAAAGATTCCAGTATGACCATGGAAGTAATCAGATAGTTGTTCTTAACTCACCTCATCAAAGTTAAAGATGCCCACTTGCAAACTAACCAAAGTCATAGTAGCATCAAGGAGAGTCCTATATGAGTACAGCTTCCAGCCATATATGAGATTGCACTGCAAACAAGGATAATAGGTATGATATAAATATATTTAGTCTCAAATTGAAATTAATCATTAACTGTGCAGTGAAAGCTTCAATTAAGAGAGTAAAAAAAGCACACCACAAATTAGAATGTTATTAAGAACACAGATGCATTGTTGCCAAGAAGACTGATATTTTAGGAATGAAAACACAGTATATAACATTTTCCAGGAATTTCCTTACAGCAATAGAATAGGCCAGGAGCATAATAATCATAATCAAGACGAAGCCAGATAAATCGGTCCAAGCCCGTTGCAGTACAGCTGTCATCATGTGTAGCTTTGGGTTGAACCTCAGCAGATTCCACAGCTTGATTGTAGCCAATAGCACCAGGAATGCAATCAGATACCCCAATGTGGCATCTGCATTTGCAGTGTCTTGGAAACTTGGAAACCTGGGCAGAGAGCAAAAATTCCTAACATCACACAGGACACACTGACCAACAGTAAACATGGCATTGAAAGAAAAATCTAGAAAAAAAAACAAATAAACCTATGAAACCCCAACACAGCGTGAACTCACTGGTCTTTATGGTTCTGATAATATTTTATATCCCGGTTCCCTAACAGGGCTCTCTTGATGAAGACAGACAGTGCGCTCCAGCTCAGGAAGATGATGGCCAACTCGAGGAGATTCCGCTTATTCTTGAAGTAAGTCCACTTTTGCTGTTTAATTAACTTGCCCTGTCAGGAAATTAGAAGAGTCACACAGAGAAGGAATTTCAGAACACTTATTGTCTCACCGATTGTGTGAAGTGATGAAAATGTATGAATAAAGACTTACCTGAACATACATGTAGTAAAGGATGTAGAGAATATATATGACCCCGGAGGCCATTGAAAAGAAGTAGAGGCCACCAGTAGACTGATACAACTGAACACTCTGCAAATCACTACGAAACTGGAATGCTCCTGAGAAAATAAGACAGTTCTGACACTGACAATCTGTGCTTTAGATGCCTTAACTTACTGTACGTCTAGTGATAACTGTCTCACCTACAGCTGCAGTCTCCAGCATTAGTGTGACAATGCAGAAGAGGTTGACATTGGCATTGTATACAGTGAACTCAACAAAGACTGCTCGGGTGAACATGTCAAGCCAGGTGTTGTCAAACAGGTACTGAAGGGTACTATAAAGACAGAAAACATTCATGTAAATAGCATCTTTCTAAACTATTAAACTTTTTATGTAACTCAGATAATTATGAAACAGTTGTAAATGTTAATTTACCTGCTAGCGTTCTGTGAGTCAGGGCCCAGTTCCACCACAAACCCCCCTCCTCTGTAAAGAACCACGCTGCCCCAGATGGGCTGGGCTCTGAGTCCGGCCTGGGTTTGGTACTGCCAGGGGCTGCGAAATGTCTTTGAGGTGTTTGCACTCACAGAGTGGTTCCAGCCTGGCCCATAGGAGCCCATGTCCTCCACCTCCCATGAGTATGGAGCATTGCAGTCTGGTACAGCCTGGCGCATGGAGCGTGCAACGCCACAGGAGTTCTTCTGCACCCTCACCTGGCGAAGACGGGCATTACCAACCAGTTTGGAGTTCCCATCTGTGATGAATCCTATGAAATAGCATTGGCATAAGATTCAATCAATACATTTATTTTTCATGCTTCTTATGAAAATGTTTATACATTCCAGAGATCACATTTGCCAACTAGCAACAAGTACCCCACAATGAGAAATCTTTGTTTTGAGTACTAGAGAATCTTACCTGGATAAACTCCAAAGAGGTTGCTGAGAAGAGAAGTGTTTGCCCAGGTGAACACATCACTGGGGGTCATGCTGTCTGAGATCCCTTGGCTGAAGCTCTGCCGAATGTGCTGATTCAGGAAGAAAGCATTTGGGTCCCGCTGACCATATGCCACCAGGAGCAACATCCACATGAACCCCACGTAGGCTACAACAGAATCAGAGACCATAAACATCCGCGTTAGGAAACCAGAAAAAGAACCAGGCAAGCCTAGTACAGCCGGCCAGCGATTAAAAGTGATATCCATTGTTGCTCTCAATGTATTTGAACCCAGACCTCCTGAATAAGAAGCAGTGTCCTCAACCACCACACCATGGTGCCATACCTTTGCCCATAGTGCAATACATTTTTCCTATTGGTATATCATCTCAACATTAAATCATTTTGTCACCGTTAACATCACACCAAGTTTTAATATTTCACAAGACACCATTAAACTGGCTAACCTTTCTTATCAAGTTTACCTTCACCACAAATAGCATCTATAAAATGTATAGCTTCTGCTATTTTAACAGCATATTGGTCAGTAATTGGCTTACTAGTATCTAGTAAGTTACTACTCGAAATAGTCATAAGAATTGTGCAATTTCCAGGGATACTGAAACTGAATTATACACTGCCAAAGCTATTTCATGTCCTATTTCATGGCACATGAAAGCTATTTTCATTCATTCGTGAATTAATTACATTAATACAATAACTATCAATATAGGTTACGATAACTGACTTTTTGATGGAACTGTGGAAACCCCTACTCTTTTACTGCCCAATTGGTTTTGATCTAGCCTACATAACCCGAAAAACATGCATGGATGCGTACTTTGAAAATCCACTAGAACAATACTCAAAAAACATAGCCTAAACAATTTTAGTGTAGGCTTACATTTAAGTAGCTACTGAAGGTTGTAGCCAACTACATTTTTCAGTAAGAGACGTTTGTACTTCTTGGCTCGCTCCGCTAACGCAGTCTGGCTAAAGTGAGGTGCATGACATTCTAGCTAATTTGATTAGGTATTTTTTAATTACCTAGAATCTCTTTGATAAGGTCAAATACTTTCTGCTCCCTAATCATGTTGTTCTTCATCCTCTCAATGTCTGCGGGTGGAGGGGGCTGATAGAAGCTACATGTGCTATCCCTCCTGCCAGCCTGCACTGCATCAGGGCCATCTGTGGACAGGATTATGTTATTTCACATCTCGTACAGTTATAAAGTGAATGTAAAAGTAAATATAATTTCCTCTGAACTTCGAACAAGACAAACAGAAAGGACATTTCCACTGAAAATGTGTTTTAAAATAGAACACCTGATTTTCTGAGTGCCTCCTCGATATCTGGATCTCCATATTCCTCCTGATCAACTTTCTTCATAACGAGAGCAAAGAAGGCGGCAAAGCCTAGCACCTGTTACAGGAAATCCCAAAACCAATACCCAGTTTCCAGATACATGACTTTTTATATTGTACAGGATAGTATGGAGGGTTAGGGTGCAAGACATGTTAGAAATTATATATTGAAGTAGAAATGTTGGTGTAGAATTGAAACTGTACAGCTGATATGGTTGTACAATTAGTCTCACCTTTAGGGGCTGAGTGAGGAAGAGGCTCTGAGAGAACGATACAACCATGGAAATCAACCAGCTAATAGAGCGGTCCTTCCCGTAGGTCAGCCCATATATCATGGTGAAGTACCCTGATACCCCACTTGTGGCCATCACCAGAATCCAGCCGATAAACACAAACCACCAGGGAAGCCCACCCTGACAGCATTTTTTACTGCCACTATCCCCATTACTGCTCTCAGCATCCCCATCGTTTTGTACCAGCTGGTCCCCTCCAAAGCTAAAAGGCTCAAGCAGTCCTTTCATGCCCTTCAGCTGCTCCACTGCCCTGTGGTAGCAGTCCTGGTTGGGGAAGTGGGATGGTCCCAGTAGACCCACCTCCTTCTCTATGTGACATAACTGCTTGTATAGATACTGGCTGTTGTGGCTCAGTTTTTGGCTTCCATCCACAGTCTTTTCTGGCCTCTCAAAAACACAATTCTCTGAAATCATAAAGGCCAATATTTTTGTAAGACCTCTTTTCTAAACGTTTAATAAAAACTGATTATCATCTTTACCGATGTAATATTGGGCTGTTAAGGTTGACTGCGAGATAAACCTCTTTTCTCACAGACAGCCCTACCATATTGATACTGCTGCCACATTGTTTCTTCCACCAGAGAAAGAAGAGAGTTGATATCAGTCTGTTTTCCAGGACTGAACTGTAACTCTGGCCATGGATTGGATCTTCTCATAGTATTGGAGAGTGACTTCATAATCTTCTTTATGTCCTGACAGAACATAATACATTAAATCCTTTTAATATTTAATATTTTGAGAATACAGTCATAAGACTGATGATGCAAGAGTCCTGCTCCGTCTAGTGAACTATACGTGGCCATGTAATCAGAAGGACATATCAGAATGTTCTTGTGACAATAGCTTGTAGATGTCTATTCACTTCTTTTACCTTGATGACTGTGTCTACCATGAGTTCTCTGTCCCATTTTAGTGATGGGGCTTGTGAGGAGGACTTTTTGCCATTAATTTCTTGCTTGGACACCCCTGTGGACTGGACAGGCTTCTTCCTTTGGGGACGAGTGCTTCTGAAGATACTCACAATTATGAGATTTATTGGAAACGATATAATTGAACTCTGAATGCCAATCATCACATGCTGCCAAGTGATCTCAATATGACCTATAGGAATAGAAAGGAAAGAAGACAGAATTAATGTTCTGACAAACTACCTATATCCGTACTGCCTCAATGTTTCTCAGGTGTTCATACCCAGGTCCATTGTCTGTTCAGAGGGGTTGGTAGGGATTCCCCAGAACATGATGTTGGTCAGCATGGTGCAGAGGAGTAGGGAAAAACAGCAGGACACTCGCTGGACACATGTGAAGGTGCTTGTTGGGGGGCGGCTGATCACAGAAAACCAGATATGGCCATCACAGAAATCCCTTGCCATCTTCATGAAGAACAGATTACTGCAGAATATGGTATCGACAGCTTGTTTCATTATGGACATTATATAATTTGCCATATTTTACCAATCCAAGGTTTGTTCAAGTCATTTCACCTGAATGTCCTCAACTCTATCTCTGTGGCTACAGGGAAAACTTTATCCAGAGTGCACTCATTCATACTGATGGCCAGCCATGAGTTACACAGGAAGTGCCACTTCTTTCCAGTCTCCACATCTTGCACCACAATCTTGTTAACATACCTGCAAGAATATTGTCAAAAGTTAAAACTTCAAAAGTTAATCTTTAGTAATATATTCTGTTCCCCTTCGTTTCCTACCAGTCAGGATGCCCCCCTGAGTTGTCGTGCCACAGCCTGATGCTCAGCAGCTCCCCCAGAGAGAAGGGTGTGGTCAACAGGAAGGTATCCATTGCACCCCTCTCAAAGACAGGCTTGTCAGGGTCGGTGAGGTGATGCGGCTCACTCTCTCCCTCTGTGCCCAGTAGGGTGACGGTAACCTGCAGCAACAACACAAGGTCATGGTGTCTGGGTGTTTTACCTGGGAAACGGCTGTAATGTGTCCGTGGTAACAGTTGACCCTGACCTGAGAGGAGGTGGAAGCACCACGTCGATGCCCAGTGCTGACATTCAGCATGTAACGGTACTCAGCCAAGGGGTCATTGTCTTCCAGCACTGTCACTTTCACCTTTAGGAAATAACACTTGAAGTTAAAGCTCACACATGAAACAACAAGTCCCACATTTTTTTGCATGATAATCAGTCATACTTTGATTGTGTCATGGATGTCCTTCCTGCGTGCCCACACGACCACCAGGAGATAAGCTACGAAGATGGCACCAACAAAGCACACCACCACAGGGTTTTTGGCAAAGGTAGAGAAGAGTTGGGCTGAGCGTGAAACATCCACGAGGTTGGGCATGACGAAGAACGAGTTCCCAAAGAAGGTTAAATGGTTACATAAGCACTGGGTGACCGATGACGAAGTTACAGGACCAACCTAATGAGATCACAGTTGGTTTATATATTTCATTATGGTCTGACATGGGGTCACAATGATGCTGTGAGGTGACTTTGTTTTTATTATAAGTTGTTGTGTAGTATACGTTGCACATACTTTACAGCCATCTTCTTTCCAGGTGGATTTGGTTTCATCCCAATACTTGCACTGAGCAACAATGGATATAACAGTCACAGTGGCATTGACAGATTGAACCCCTGGATTCACAATGGGCATCAACACAACATAATGGACCCCAACATTTCCTAACAATTCACTGGGGCTCAGGACCCAGGTGTACCTCTCCTCTGCACCAAAGAAAGAAACAAAAGACCCACATACAGAAATGTTTCACCACAATGGAATGTATTCTCTTTGCCACACAACATATATTCATACGATACATCACCTTGCGTGTTGCTCTGCAGAGGCATCTGGGACTTGGCTATATACTGCTTATTGGTTGGGTAGTAATTATATCCCAGGAACAGTTGGAAGGACATGTCCCTGGATGGTTTAATCTTTAGGACCAATGTTACATCCGGTGACGGGATGTCAATAATCAGGGTGCTATAGTTTCCCAGGTACATTATTGTGCTGTTTGCCAGTTCTCCTTCAGGCCTTGGCAAGAGAACCTGAACGTCAAAGCAGAGATTTGTTTTTCAAAGAAAATGTAATGAGATCATGATTTCTCAGATGAAACATTCCTACTCTCCGCTAACGTCTGCTCAAGCTTCTTAACATTGATGCCCTCAACTGTCCCCTTTGATGATATCTGGGATGGGAGTGTTGATTCCTTTCTTTCCATTCCTGCATGTTTCTGTCGGTGCCAGTGTCAATAGTGTGTAGTTCAACAACCACAAGGCACATTTTTCCAACATTCTAAGGAATGATGCACCCACAGAATAGAGCAAGCGACTGATAAAGATATGACTGATGTCAACCATGCATAACTGCTGAAAGTAATAAACCATCACTAAACTAAACCGATTGGTCTAAGGCAAGGTAGTTAACTGCACATTGTTAGTCATATGTGATATCTCAGACACACAGGCTTGATTTTGACAAGATGTGGGTGAATTCGACATCTTGCCATATAGATCTGTCAGTTAAACTGTTTGGCCAAATGCGACAGCTGATTCCTTCTTGAAGGACTCTTTCTGTTGTAGCCCAAAGGGTTTGAGTTGATGCATTCTGAAAATATCAGTTGTATAGAATATGCAGTGATATACTGCGCTCTGACCTCAATCTCCTCAGATAGGTTCTCTATGGGAATGACAGAACCATTTTCTCTTGTCAGGGAGACAGAACCAACAGTGCCACTAATATTTTTCTCCTCATTCCATGAAAATGGGTTATTCTTCAAACTCAGCATCTGTAAATGGAAAATAGTGAATTAAGAGAGTGTTTACAAAACTTAACTATCTAACTGCTCATCAACAACATCAAAATGAACAAAAAGACCAGTTTGTCAAACAAAAATATCTAGTGATAATAAAAACACTGTATTACCACATCCACACTTACTCTCACATCCACTGGTTTATCTGGAGGAAGGACATCAGCGTCCAGGGGAGGGAAGGAAAAGCTGGCTGAGGAGCATTCTGGGATGTTTACAGATTGCATCTGAATTGTTTCAGGTGAGACTCTGTGAAAACATATATGCTTTTACTCAATAGTTAAACCACATTCTGTAACAGTTGCAATTCCTCTTAGACATTTTTAGGAATTTTTCTTAAGGTGTAGATCTGCCTAAGAGTTGAGAATATAGATTTAAAAAAATGTCTTGGATAATTTGTAATCACCCTTAAAAAAGATATTGTACTATGTCTTTTGTTCTCCCCTTATAAAAACACACCATCTGAATCAATCCATCCCATTTATATTGCTAATCAAGTAAAAAAAAAAATCTTATACACAATCAGCGCTGCTTGTCTGCGCATCACAAGTTTCACCTCTTATACCCTTTCCCCATTCTTCTTACCTTTTCACAAACACACTGATCTGAGCGCTACTGACAATCACAGGAGCTGCATCAACTTTCCTCCCTTTTAAAAGTGCACTCTGCACATTGTCCATGCTCATGAAAAGTAACTGGGAGACTTCTTTCTGTGAAAGACAAATTGTTTAGTAAAGCTACTTCCTTTCTGTCATTAGACAGTCGGTCATAGAAGATAAAGATGTGCTTACATTTGTGCAGACATCCAAGATATTGCTGACTGCCTCCAGAATTTGTGTAGCTGCATCAACCATCAACTCACCACCATCCTCACTGACATTCATGGACAGGAGGGAGGAACTGAGATTTACCACCAAGATGCTAGCTTGTAGCTGGAATAAATCAAACATCTAGCATTACAAAGTTCTCCTTGGCCCCTTTTCATCAATAGTCCTGTGTGTTTCTATCCTCTAATCCATGCTATGCATAATGAGGAGATTTAAGTGTACCTGAGAATTGGCACTAAGCTCATCCCCCTTGCTGGTGAGTCCTGCCACAGCTCTGGCCGTCACCTGCACTGTCTGAGGAGTTACACTGCTAGAGGTGTTCTCCAGTGCTTTCATTATACTTGTCAGCATCAGTTCTCGCAGCTTGAGGAACAATACCAACAACAAATAAGGGTGCATAAAGATCTTACAATCATTCAAAACACTTACATTGGACCCTACAAAATGTTTAAATTCTCTATGAATCAGCCATGATAGATCACAAACATCTGCCTTTTAATCCCCACAAGAAATGCTGTGCAATTATCTTTGTCAAAGTTTAGCATAATTTATAATTTGCCCTCCTCATACCCTGATCCTGTCATTCTTCTCTTCACTGGAACCTTTATTTAACATGTCACACACAGACTGGAACAGTTGTCCAAGAGCCTCTCCAGATAGTTTTCCTTGCTGCTCTAGAATAGCCACTGTTTCTTCCACGGTAGACTGGAGAGCCTGTACTGGGGTACTGGAGTTGGCTGGCCAAACCTTGGTGGATGAATTAAACGGATGCTCCAATTACTACATGAATGCAAACTCTACCATA
Organism: Esox niger; assembly: GCA_016801105.1. Lineage (NCBI taxonomy): Eukaryota > Metazoa > Chordata > Actinopteri > Esociformes > Esocidae > Esox > Esox niger. Next base: position 13,884 of record JACXGJ010003757.1, on the reverse strand, counting down.
CACCATTATTAATACATAATTAATACATTCTAATAATTACCTCAGTCGTGATTGTGGTACTTCCACTGGTTTTTGTGTTCAGTTGTGTAACAGTCACAACTACCAAAAGCCTGTAATTGCTGCTCACCTCTCCAAGTGGTAGAAAGATTGATGTTACTTGGTTTTTAAAACTGCATCGCAGATGACCACCTAAAACATAAAGAATAACATTCTTATGTTTTCTCCTCCTCTCTTTATCTTTGTATAAACAGTTGTGCTCATTTGATTGCATGCCCAGGTAGACATTGGGAAATTTTAGCATAGATTTTGAAAATATGACTGATTCATTTAAAACATTTATTTAAAGATAGTGATACATTGAAGCCATTTATTTTCACATATTTGTTTGGCTCCTCTTTTAATAATAATGACAACAGAAATCAATCAAATGTTTACAAACCCTTGAATGTTTGGCCTAGTTACAGACTCAAAAGGTGACCCACTAAGGTTGAATTTCCCACACCTGTGGCTTTATTAATTGCAATTAGTGTCAGTGTATACATTGTTAATGAGTTTGTTAGCTCTCACATGGATGAACTGAAAAAGGTAGAAACTGAGACATGGGGAGCAGAATAGAACTGTCAAAAGTCCGGTGTAGCATAGTGTGACCAGGTGTCCTGGTTTCAAGCAAGCTGTCACAGGTCCCGACACATCTGTAAAATACAAAAATGTCCCGTTTCCGACCATCACTACCAAATTGGCCGTGTTTTCACCGCAATAATAATAATAAGAATGTAATGTTTCCACATTTGAGTTGGGGCCAAACAAACAACTAAGTATTACTGCGTAGCAAAGCAACAATTCTCATCAAAGCTCAAAGTGCTCCACCAACCACAAGCATGCATGATGACCAACATGCGTGCATGTGCGCATACATGTTCGCGTGGATTAACGTGCGGTTACACGAGTGCCCTGGTTTAGGGTTTGAAAATGTGGTCACCCAAGTCTAACGAGGTAATGGAAATTTATAAAATGGAAAAGGATATGAAAAGATATCCAAAACCTTGCAAATGCCAGTCAGTGCTGTTCAGTACTGAAAAATCCGGGATCTCTTAAAACGAAGGTCAGGTAGACCAAGAAAGATATCAGCAAAAACTACCAGATTTTTTTTTCGGGATACAAAGAAAAACCCATGGGTGATCTCAGAAGTACAGACTGCACTGCAAAAAGATAGTGTGATTGTTTCAAAGAGCACACTATGACAAAAATGAGCTGTATGGTTGAATTGCCAGAAAGAAGCCTTTACTGCGCCAATGCCACAAAAGAGTCTATTTACAATATGCCTGACAACACCTTGAAATGCCTCACAGCCTCAGACACACTGTAATTTGGAGTGACGAGAGGAAAATAGAGCTTTATAGTCACCACCAAACACAACCAACTAGAGGGAAATAAGTATTTGATCCCCTCTCAATCAGAAAGGTTCCTGGCTCTCAGGTGTCTTTTACACAGGTAACGAGCTGAGATTTGGAGCACACTCTTAAAGGGAATGCTCCTAATATCAGTTTGTTACCTGCATAAAAGACACCTGCCCACAGTAGCAATTTATCAATCAGATTCCAAACTCTCCACCATGGCCAAGATCAAAGAGCTGTCCAAGGATGTCACGGACAAGACTGTAGACCTACACAAGGCTGGAATGGGCTACAAGACCATCGCTAAGCTGCTTGGTGAGGTGACAACAGTTGGTGAGATTATTTGTAAATGGAAGAAACCCAAAAGAACTGTCAATCTCCCTCTGTCTGGGGCAGCCTCAGTCTGGGGCTAATGATCATGAAAATGTTAAGATATCACCCCAGAACTACACAGGAGGATCTTGTCAATGATCTAAAGTCAGCTTGGACAATAGCCACCAGGAAAACCATTGGTAACACACCACGCCGTGAAGGACTGAAATCCTGCAGCGCCCACAAGGTCCCCATGCTCAAGAAAGCACATGTACAGTCCTGTCTAAAGTTGTCATTGAACATCTGAATGATTCAGAGGAGAACTGGGTCAAAGTTTTGTGGTCAGATGAGACCAAAATCAAGCTCTTTGGCATCAACTCAACTCGAGGAAGAGGAATGCAGCCTATAACCCCAAGAACACCATCCCCACCGTCAAACCTGAAGGTGGAAACATGTTTTGGGGGTGTTTTTCTGCTAAGGGGACAGGACAACTTCACCGCATCAAAGGGACACTGGACAGGGCCATGTACCGTCAAATCTTGGGTTAGTAACTCCTTCCCTCAGCCAGGGCATTGAAAATGGTTTGTGGATGTGTATTCCATCATGACAATGACCCAAAACACACGGCCAAGGCAACAAAGGAGTGGCTCAAGGAGAAACACATTAAGGTCCTGGAGTGGCCTAGCCTATCTCCAGACCTTAATCCTGTAGAAAACCTGTGCAGGGAGCTGAATGTTCGAGTTGCCAAACGTAAGCCTCAAAACCTTAATGACTTGGAGACGATCTGAAAAGAGGAGTGGGACAAAATCCCTCCTGAGATGTGTGCTAACCTGGTGACCAACTACATGCCATTGCCAACATGGGTTTTGCCACCAAGTACTAAGTCATGTTTTGCAGAGGGATTGGACACTTATTTCCTTCATTAAAATGCAAATCAATTCATAAAATTTTTGACATGCGTTTTTCTGGATTTTTCCGCTGTTATTCTGCCTCTCACTAATTTAAAATTAAATCATTTCTTTATTTTCTTCTTATTTTATTTTTTCTTTAATTTCTTCAAACTCACAAATTTAGCAGGAGATAATAAATACCTTTTTCAATCACTGTATATAATGTTCTTGACCGATATAACGACACTGCAGATATGTTGGCATTGAACGTAATTGTGTTTTTTGTGTTTAGAGGGATACTCACCATGGTCTGTTTTAAAACAATACTGGCACTCGATGCCATTTCGGCAGAATCCAGGCGTTCTGCATGTGACATTGAAAGAATCCAAGATGGTGCCTTTCAGAGGGAAAATACTACAAGAAGGAAGACTTAAGGTGACAGCTGGAGCAGTGGTTTCAGGTGGCTGGGTATTAGCTGGTGGAGGTTTTGTGGCCCCTGGTATCTGAATGGTGTACTTGGCATATTCAGAAGTGTCCTTATCTACAGAAAGGTAAGAAAAATCTATATTAAAATGTAATTTCCATTCTTTGTGAAGTTGAATCAACACAAAATGATTATGAATAAGCCAGTCCCTCCTACAAAAAGCAAAAATAGAAAAACAGATGCAATTGTGGGATTATTATTCATCATCCTGAATGTCATACATTGTTAAGGACACCACCCCCCCTTCAAATGTATTGACAGAACCTACTTTTGAAACTGCTAATGAGTAATACTCACTATAAACAATCACACTGACAGTTTGAAACCTATCTGAGGCCTGTTTCAGGTACTTGCTCTTGACTGTGTATTTTTCTTGAACATCAAGAACTTTTATTTCCATTAGTGGCTTTCTCCCTGCGTTGTTGTAGCAGTTTTGCACGGTACCCTAGAAAACAAAAGAGTTCATATGTATCTATTTGCTTTATTTACATAGTATATGGAATCCTAATTAGTCAATTTGAATGAATCCAATTTGTGCATTTTAACCAATAAAAACATTTTACTGTATTTAGCATGCTAAAGTATCTATGACTTACTTTTAGAGGAATTGGGTCCTCAATATGCCAAATAACTTGTTGGCACATGGTTTTACAGGCCAATTTTAAGATCACGTCTTTTTTTATATCCACCATTTTACAGTTATCAACACAACTGAAAGAAAATATGATTACGAAATATATTCTCATTTCACAGTACAAAAGAAATATGAACCATGACATTTTTTACTATGAAATTACAACTCAATTACTACATTATTATACAAATAGGGTATTTATTGTAGTATTGTTACAGGTCTATTAACAGCAAACTACACAGGGATAACAAATATATTCCTGTCATACAATGATACAAATATTAGTTATATCATTAAAATAATATCCATTTGTTTTAATGTAATCCCTTTTCTGTTTTAACCCGGTAGTACCTTATTGTGAATTGTGTGGATTCTGTTGGAATAAGCGTAATGCATTGAGATACTGACATCCAGTTAACCAAAATGTCCTTCACTCTCTTCTTTACAAAAAAAGTATATTCGAAAAACTCAAATGGATTTGGAAGGCAGGTTTTTTCAATTACAAGTATTTTGTCCGTGGAATTTTCAATGCATTTACCACCTTTGCATTGTTCTGTAGGAATTTGAAGGCAGAAAGAGTTAGAAAGCATCACTGGCCACGCTGTAAGCAGACAGACACCAGACAGAAAGAAATCTTCAAGTAACATTGATAAAACTGTTATTGTCATAAAGTGAGGTGAAAGAGTGCTCATTGCACTGTGGCTTAATTGCTTTAAGTTACTTACTGCAGTCCCATTTAAATTGGAAACTCTTTCCATCAGATAGTCCTCCTAAGCCAGTTACCTCAAGTTTGACACTTTCAGTCAATTGGTTGACAGTTTCTGGAGTGGCAATGATTCTCAAGTCATAGTCTCTGCGAACTCTTACATGCAAAGATGTCTGTGGAAGAAACATTTATAAAGTTTCATTTTTCTGAACAAAAGGCTACCTTTTTGAGGTTAGGATGGGCAAAAAGACAAATAGTGAAAAGTGTGGTCAATGTTTACATTTTTCACATACTTTGTTTCCATGGTCAGAATTTTGGTGACAAGCAGCTGTTTTATTCCCCACATCAAAATCCATGTGGGAGAAGTAATTCCAGGCTTTTACTTTCACTTGAATATCACCTGTTATAAAACAATAGAAGCCCCCATATATTTGATGTTTAGATCACTTTTACTAATGAAACTCAGTTTTTTGTTTATGCCTTGGTGGTATACTGTTTTGTGCTCAGACATTTTTGATTTACAGTAGCCATGGGCAACCTGGTCTTAGAACGATGATGTAGACAATTTTACGTACATTTTAGCCATATTTTCTCTTACGTTTTAATAGCAGTCGTAACATTTTATACATTGTAATAGCGTTGTTAAGATATGTTACATTTTAGGCATTTCATAATGTATCATAGGTTTTTGTGGCGCAGTGTTGTTTGGTGGATTTGACAAATTAACCTTGAAACCTTGAGTTAGGTCTGGAAATAATTGGACTCTGACACAAGTATTGTTATTTTGGCTGTTTACCAAAATACATTCAAACTACAGTTAAATAATGAATATGAGCTTACAATGCAGTTTTTTAAAGGTAATTGGCAAATTTACAAAAAAGCTATTTCATGGACATGTGTGAGCTATTCTTTCTTTATGTCTTAATTAATAAAGCACATAAAAAGGTCTGCAGTTGATTCCAAGTTTAGCATTTGCATTTGGATGCTTTTGCTGTGAACCCTCAACATGTGCTCAAAGGAGCTCTCAATGCATGTGAAACAGGCCATCCTTAGGCTGCTAAAGAAATTAAATTATTAATTGATCAGCCTACATATTTCCCCTAACAATGTCCAGGTACAACGCTCTGGACAGGTCCGGCCTGAATCAAGCACTGCAAATGCCATAGTTAGCCTACTGCCATTAAAGCTTAGGATTAAGTACTAGGCATGCATATGAAAACCACTGTTTTAGTGTTTGTTTAGGGTTCATTGAAAGGAAGTTTGGAGTAGATTCAGTACCTTGGATAGTGGTTGAGATATGGTGGACCTGCATGCTGGTGGTTTGCATGTCTCTGGTCTCTGATAGACTGTCGTTGGCTCCAGACACCTGGAAGAGGAGCTGCACTGGTGCCCCCCGTTCTAGAGAGACACTAATGTAAAGATCTGCTTTTGAACATTCAGCTGTGAATGAAGCCAGCAGGCCCTCCACAGGCTCCAGCAGACACACCTGCAGCTCAGTGGACACGCCCAAGACTGAGACCCCATTAGTGGCATGAAGTGTCAACTGGTGGCAGCCAGAGCCCAGCTGTAGCTCTACATCTGGACCCACAGTGATGTTGTGGGGGATGATTCCTCTGTTTACTGATGCATTGGCCACCAACATCTTACCACTGTGGATTTCATAGGTCACATTTGTACCTGTAGATAAAAAGAGAACTAAATCTACCAATGTTGTTCTGTCAGAAATATCAGACTTATTTCTATCCATGTATGTTTTATTTACCAGCTTCTACTTCAACTTGGATTTGAAATGGGCTGCCATACAGGACCTTGCAGTCCTTGGCATCTGTTGACTGATTCATGTTGTAGCACTTGAGGACACCAAACTCCCCAACTGGCTCCTGGATGGTGATGGTTTTCTGAGCTGTGGACCAGAGACACAAATGAATATCACTGGGCTGTATACTAGGTTCTAATTTCCTTTTAATCTTTTGAATCAAACAGCTTTTAAGTTGACTTGGTCTCTGGTTCAATCAGAAGCCAGAATGAATTTCAGCATCTCTAAAGGTCCTAAACTTAATCGTATCTTTATCTTTAGACAAAAAGCGGTATGTTGTTGTTATAGTCTAATTGATTTGTCTTATGCCTCTGACTGTCAACAATTTTTTTTTAAATTAACACAGCAACCTGTTCTCAGAGGACTATCTATCCTGGGTTGAAAACAATATTGATAGTGGCCCAACCCATTCTGTGTATGGTAATGACATTGTGCTTGCTACTGGTAATTTTAAACAAAGTATATCTATTATTGCATATTTGACTGACGTTGTTTTAATCCAGCTACTATTCTTTTCTACAGAAAAAAAACATGCTTTGAGTTGTTTGTCTCTAGCTTGTCCCTCAAGTGTAATTTATTGTCAAATGTCTTACAGCTGTCTTTTACAATATTAACGATTCTACCTAGTTGCAGTACTTTTAATAATATCATGCCTCACAGAGGGCCACACACACACACACACACACACACACACCAAACTGGCAGATGAAGTGCAGCTCCTGGCTACAGTTGTCTGTTGCCTCCCACTGAAACCCTGAGCTCCTCAGGATGTGGGCACAACGAGCTCCTGGAGCGGGGTCATTCAACCAGTTAGAATAGCTGACATCAGAGCCATCAAGCCAAGAGAGAGGACCTGAGGATGAACAGTATAAAATGTAACATTTTTATCAACACTATCTTATGACCTTCAACTTCTGGTAAATCAGACAATTATTTTGTATTAGTTATTTTAATAAATAACATTGTCAGTAGTCAATTGGAGCTGTAATCATGAGCGATGGTAAAAGTGTGACTAAAACATGCCAAAACTATGGATAAAAGGAACTAGCTGTTTGTATATGAAAACTGCTTTATATCATGAAAACAGTGCTGCTGAAAGGAGTTTTCCAGATGTGACTGTGTCTTAGCAATACTGCGAGATAAACACACTCTAAATCTGTCAGTGAGGGGCCACCTGACATGAGAGTTATTGACCCCAGCATCTGTATCTTAAATTGCTTGTGCAGCCAGCCCACAAGTCGGGGAAGGAAATTAGGACAAGTCAACTTTGAAACTGTCAAATGACGTGTATCAAATAAAATGTATATGGCATGTTTTCTAATTTTGTGTTTTCGCTGTGACAGCACATTCGTTTTTCATGTAGATAATCACTGTTTCACAAAGTTGTGTGCTCAAATTAACGAGATCCTGTTCTCCATGACTGGGAGAGCGCATATGGACACAGCCCAACAATTACTTCAAGTGATTTATGAATTTAGACAAATATATTTTGAAATATTGACATTTGTTGTTATTCCTCTTTAGGTTTGGAGACAGCTGAGGAAATTTAAAGTCGTTCCATGGAATACCTGCTCAATAGTAGAACAAGCTGTCCCTTTAAAATATCAGCTCTCAAACATATGACTGGATTCAATGCAGTCTACTCCAATCCTGGCAAAATCAGAGGACATAATAAAGTGTAATCAAATAGCGGCCACTCCAGATGTCTGATCTGGCCTCTTACCCTCAGCAGCAAAGTCCAGTGTTTGGTTCAGGGAGGCAGGTGCCAAACCCAGCCACCAGTCCTTCTCTGGCTGCAGGTGCTTCTGAAGGAACTGCTGGGTTTCATCATTCAGAATAAAGGCTAGGTGTCCACCACCCCGCTCACACCAACTCTGTGCCCTGAGGAAAGTACGCTGTATAACCACAAATTCATAGCAGGATCCGTCAAAGCCGTCTTGGTTCTCTGGGCAGGACAGAACCAGTACCCCAAGCTCAGGAGTAGACAGGCTTAACAGAAGTGTTATCAAGCCCAAAGAGGAGAGAATGTTGTTGTCCATCTTACACCAGTTTTCTTTTGCACTTGAAATCCGGTGACATGCTGTCTTTAAATGGGACTGACATTAGCCTCACATAATGAGCCTGTTAAGCCTGAATGCATTTCCTTTGTGAACTATCAATGAACACATTATCCTTGTGTACAGAGCAACAGACCATAGGATTATAGTAAATGGACTGTAAAAAGGTCCTCAGAAATTGTCTGTAAGTAAATAATATTAATGAGTGCATCTTTGTGTATGTACTTTGAAGACTAGGGTGGATGTAATACTCTGTATTTTCCTAGTGTCGAATAACATCCTACTGTGTTGGCAGCAATTGGCCTAGATAAACACCATCCTGACATAGTAGTTATCTAATACTAGAGATTATTTACTTATTACTTACTTATTCACTTCATGAATCTAAATGGTTTGTGATCTATTTGACACCGGATTGCCATTTCCTGCTCTTCAGAATATACTTTGACATCCTCATTTGAAAAGAAAATACATTTGCCAGGTTGGTAAATTTGAAAATAGTTTTGTCTGTTTTGAACATAAGAAAATTTCTTTTTACATTTTAGCTTACCTGTTTCTACAATCGTATTAGTGACGGATTGTTGGTGACAGCTGCACATAATCAATGTTAGCAGAATTGTCCTCTAAAACCATAAACATCTACAGACAATTATGTGCACAGATAAAGGCAAATAAACATAGGTCCAAAGTTTAAGCCTTCTCTCTGTTTTCCATTTAATGAAAGACAACCAGTATATGGTAGAAAAGTAGATTGAAAAAAAAAATCTGGAAAAGTGTTTCATATATGTCAACATGATGTCTAAAATGATACAAAAATGTCAGTAGGATAATAGCAAACAAAACGTATGTAGTGTAATTCCCAGATGACAGATTTGTTGTTGCCTTATCTATTATTTGGATAACTCACCTTATCCATGTTTGAAAAGAGAGATTATTTTGCACAGAATTGTGATTTAGATAACAGATGAGAGCAGGTAATTTTACAAGTTCTCCACTAATCTTTTGAAATGGCCACATTGCAAGTTAATTTGCCACCTAACTGAAAGGGCTGTGTCTGTGTATAGTGCAGAGCAAGAGACATGACGACAGTTAGTGTAGTACAATCATGTGTTATGCAATGCATTTAGAATTTTTCCCCTGCTCTATTACCCCTGATCTCAGAGACATAAAAGTTCCCATCGGTAGAGGACATGATATAATATAACCTACCCTGGTTGAAAATAAACCACCAGACAATGGAACAATAGTTTATGAGATACAGGCATACAAGGCTAATAGGAAGGGTAAAAAATGGCTCAATCAATTTTTGGCAAGAATGGAACTGAATCGCCTGAACCTGTCAAAGCAGAAATAACAGGTAGGCTTACCTTTCCTTATATGTAACAGTAGCTTAAAGTTCTTATCACATTTACAAGTGAGTGCACAACTTTCTGATGTTAGTATTCTTATTTTAGTATTCGTTTATAGACCGAGTTCATATGTGGGTACCAAATGTATGTGTGTGTATATACAGTGGGGAGAACAGGTATTTGATACACTGCTGATTTTGCAGGTTTTCCTACTTACAAAGCATGTAGAGGTCTGTAATTGTTATCATAGGTACACTTCAACTGTGAGAGACGGAATCTAAAACAAAAATCCAGAAAATCACAGTGTGTCAAGAATGTGTGGCGGGGTGAAGCGGACCAGGCGTAGGCAGAAGGTTGCAGATCGGTGTACTCTTTAATTGTAAAAAAACACACACAAAACAACAGAATAGAAAACACAGAGCACCGAGGCAAACTGCTAAATAAAAATTAACATAGATAAACACACTCACGACTTACATCAACGGACATGAAACAATGACTCAGAACATTTAAACACATACTAATGGAATGATTGGGACCTGGTGTGAACAATGAATCGACAAGACAAGACAATTGAACGGGACCGGGATGTGTTCATGACTGTTGGTGAATAGGAGAATGCGGGAGATGGCGGAGCAATTCGTCACCTCACCGTCACACATTGTATGAATTTTAAATGATTCATTTGCATTTTATTGTATGACATAAGTATTTGATTCATCAGGAAACAGAAATTAATATTTGGTACAGAAACCTTTGTTTGCAATTACAGAGATTATACATGTCCTTTAGTTCTTGAACAGGTTTGCACACACTGCAGCAGGGATTTTGGCCCACTCCTCCCTACAGACCTACTCCAGATCCTTCAGGTTTTGGGGCTGTTGCTGGGCAATACGGACTTTCAGCTCCCTCCAAAGATTTTCTATTGGGTTCAGGTCTGGAAACTGGCTAGGCCACTCCAGGACATTGAGATGCTTCTTACAAAGCCACTCCTTAGTTGCCCTGGCTGTGTGTTTTAGGTCGTTGTCATGCTGGAAAACCCAGCCAGACCCATCTTCAATGCTATTACTGAGAGAAGGAGGTTGTTGGCCAAGATCTCGCGATACATGGCCCCATCCATCCTCCCCTCAATACGGTGCAGTCGTCCTGTCCCCTTTGCAGAAAAGCATCCCCAAAGAATGATGTTTCCATCTCCATGCTTCACGGTTGGGATGGTGTGGTACTCATCCTTCTTTTTCCTCCAAACATGGCAAGTGGAGTTTCTATTTTTGTCTCATCAGACCACATGACCTTCTCCCATTCTGGATGGGAGAAGGTCATGTCATCCAGATGGTCATTGGCAAACATCAGACGGGCCTGGACATGCACTGGCTTGAGCAAGGGGACCTTGAGTGCGCTGCAGGATTTTAATCCATGATGGCGTAGTGTGTTACTAATGGTTTTCTTTGAGACTGTGGTCCCAGCTCTCTTCAGGTCATTGACCAGGTCCTGCCATGTAGTTCTGAGCTGATCCCTCACCTTGCTCATGATTATTAATGCCCCACGAAGTGAGATCTTGCATGGAGCCCCAGACCGAGGGAGATTGACCGTCATCTTGAACTTCTTCCAATTTCTAATAATTGCGCCAACAGTTTTTGCCTTCTCACCAAGCTGCTTGCCTATCGTGCTGTTGCTCATCCCAGCCTTGTACAGTTCTACAATTCTATCCCTGATGTCCTTACACAGCTCTCCGGTCTTGGCCATCGTGGAGAGGTTGGAGTCTGTTTGATTGAGTGTGGACAGGTGTCTTTTATACAGGTAACAGGTTTGAACAGTTGCTGTCAATACAGGTAATGAGTGGAGAACAGGAGTGTTTCTTAAAGAAAAACTAACATGTCTGTAAGGAGTTCTTACTGGTTTTAGGTGATCAAATACTTATGTCATGCAATAAAATGCTAATTAATTATTAAAAAATCAAGATTAGATTAGATTACATTATGTCTCTCACAGTTGAAGTGTACCTATGGTAAAAATTACAGACCTCTCTCTCTCTCTCTCTCTCTCTCTCTCTCTCTCTCTCTCTATATATATATATATATATATATATATATATATATGTGTATATATATATATATATATATATATATATATATATATATATATATATATATATATATATAAATTAAGAGACCACTGAAAATGTAACCCTTTCTTTTCCTCACTCAAAACTTGCCTTTTCAACTTTTTTGGAAAGAAAAAGGTACAGTGGTCTCCGGAGTTCTAGAAAGAATTAAGAAGCCACTCCTAATTTTTCTTGAATCAGCATCTCAACATGTATGGCAGCCATTCCATTCTACTGTCTGTTAAATTCCAACACAGGCACACCTTATTTTACTTAATGAGGTACTGATTAGTTGATTACCTTAATTAAATCTAATTTAAGGAGGAAATGTATAAAAACCACTGTTGTTGTTGTGACGCCTGCGCCATCTGCTGCCAGTGCTCCCCCTGCAGGAAGCAGGCTTCAACGCTCCACGTCACCAGCTTTCTGAACCACCGCCCATGTCATCAACTCATCACACCTGTTGTCTCGTTTAGCGCACCTGATCATCATCCAGTCATTTCCCCTAGTATATATGTTCCCTCTGCTCCCTTTGTCTTTGTGTGTTATTGTCTCGCCGTCGTGAGCATTGTTCAGCTCCACAAATAAATGAACCTATCCACATCGACTCTGCAGTCCCCTTCTCCTTGTTCCCCAAATAGAGCTGACAGTTGTCATCACTATTATCTTGCAAACGGAACAGATGGATGACAAAAACAGTGCAAGTAGTACCTCAAAGGTAATATATATATATATACTATTCAGCATGATAAAAGAGTTAAAAAGAATAGCTTTGAGTGAGGAAAAAAAGGGTTCATTTCTAGTTTTACTAGCAGAGGGTTGCTTCCATCCTGAAAATTTCAAAGAAGGCGGTTCATAAGAACAAGTTGAAGCAACAGAAATTGTGGACAACAAAGCTACAGACTGTCAGAGGGCAAAAACGACCATGTCCACTGACCGAGATGACCGTCAACTCATTCTAATGTCACTCAACAACCATAGGATGACATCAAGTGACCTACGAAAAAGAATGGCAAACAGCAGCTGGGATGAAGTGCATGGCAAGGATGGTTCAAAACAAGCTCCTAGGGGCGGGGCTGAAGTCATGCAAAGCTAGAAAAGAGGAGCCAGGCTGTATTTTGGAAAAGACCATCAGGATTGGATCGTAGAGGAATGGAGTAATGTCATCTTCTCTGACAAGTCAAATGTTCAGCTTTGCCCAACACCTGGTCATCTAATGGTTAGACGGAGACCTGGAGAGGCCTACAAGCCACAGTGTCTCACACCCACTGTGACATTTGGTGGAGGATCGGTAATGATCTGGGGAGTCTTCAGCAAAACTGGAATCGGGCAGATTTGTCTTTGTGAAGGATGCATGATACAAGCCAATTACAAGGTTATCCTGGAAGAACACCTGCTTCCTTCTGCTCTGACAATGTTCCCCGACTCTGAGAATATCTTTTTTCAGCCGGACATTGCTCCATGCCACACAGCCAGATCAATCAAGGTGTGGATGGAGGCCAACCAGATCAAGACCCTGTCATGGCCAGCCCAATCTCCAGACCTGAACCCCAATAAACAACTCTAGAATTTGATCAAGAGGAAGATGGATGGTCACAAGCCATCAAACAAAAATTCATAGCTTCGTGACTTTTTGTGCCAGGAGTGGCATAAAGTCACCCAACAGCAACGTCACAGACTGATGAAGAGCATGCCAATACGCATGAAAGCTGTGATACAAAATCAGGGTTATTCCACCAATAATTAATTTCTAAACTCTTCCTAAGTTAAAATATTATTGTTTTGTTGTTGAAATTAATATGAATTTGTTTTCTTTGCATGATTTCACCTAAGAAGACAATGCACCTTTTTAAATTTTTTAACCAGTTGTTATTTTCTACTAATAAATACTCCAAATGACTATATTTTTATTTGCAATTTGGGAGGAATGTTATCTGTAGTTTATAGAATAAAGCAAACATTTTCATTTTCCTCAAACACATACCTATGAATTGTAAAACCAGAAAAACTTCTTTGCAGTGGTATCTTCATTTCTTCCAGTGCTGTATATATATATATGTATATATATATATATATATATATATATATATATATATATATATATATATATATATATATATATATATATATATATATATATA